>ML677344.1:14647801-14900346 GCA_007922305.1 Dermatemys mawii | reverse complement strand
CTATCTATCTATCTATCTATCTATCTATCTATCTATCTATCTATCTACTAAAATAAGGAATAAGGTCCAGTTTTACCAAAATATTTGGGCACCTAAAGATCCAGGTAATCCTATCTGACTCTTTAGATCCCTTATAAATCTGGCCCTGTCCTTACTATCAGCAAACCTAAGAAAAGTCATAAAATCACGCAAGAAGAAATCCAGTAGATCACTGGTATATTTTCTAGTGTTTTCCCAGTCTAGTTTTAAATGTCACAAATGACAGCAGTGTAGTCAAGAGTAAATTTGGGTAAACTGAGTTTACTCACTTTTCATTTGGGGAATATGGAATTTAGGTAAGGTAAGATTACCACTTTTTTGTTTGTTTGTTTGTTTTACAACTGCACCATTGCCATTCTACCATTTCACTTTGGGGGACTGTTCTACATCCTCTTACCCTTGACATTCAGGAAGATTGTCTTGATAATCAGACAGCATGTTGCATTTTAATAATTTCTTCCCATTGCTCCAAGTTATATATAAATCATTATACATATTCAGCTCTTCAAATACCGCCGGCAAGGAGATATACCTTGCTAACTCTAATGGAAGCAAGTGAATTTTAGTACAAGATGTGTGGCTAAATCTGCTGTTCAGTTTTGAAAATCTCTGTTAGCATCTCTCCCTACTTATCAAAAACAAGGGTAGAGCTTCTTGATTAAAGATATACCCTCCCCATGTCAGGTAAAATTATCACTAGCTAAATAAATGATGTTCTACATTTCTTCATTCTTGATTGACCATTCTGTTTTCCTATAAAATTGCACTCTATGGTGATTGGACTCCTCCCCAACATCTGTATCAATTTTATACCTTAAAGTTCTCCAAATGGCCTCCTTTTTAGTTCCCATGCATTAAGCCTCATTTCAAAATGGGACAGATGTCTGATAACAAATTGCATTTACAGATTAGGACAAAAAACAGTAAAACAATTTTTGTGTCTCTACCAGAATTCTCTCAGCATAGTATTTCAGTCATCTGTGGAGCCTTTCTTTATTATCTTGTATTGGTCTCTTCTAATCTGATAGAAGCAGATGTCAGTGTATTTTGTTTATTATTTTTAGACTAAAACCCTTGTTGCTTTTGCCTTATAATGCAGATTAGATATCAGAGGTTTGTATTAAGAGAGTTTAATTGGCTCAATTGCTGGGCAGAAAGAATAGTAGGAATAGAAAGTAATTTGCCAGACCCCTTTCTATCAGATCCAGATATTATATACTGTAGTACAGGCCTGCACAACATGCGGCCCAGGGGCCACTTGCGGCCCGCACGGGCTCACTGTATGGCCCATGGAGGTTAAGTAGGGGTGGGGCAAGCGAAGTGGTGGGGTGGAGGGAAGCGGATGGGGGCAGAGCTTTTTGGCCCGCAGCTGGGTTTTTTGCAGTAATATGGTCCTCGCTGCTTTCCGAGTTGTGCAGGCCTGCTGTAGTACATTCATTTTCATCCTGGGAGGAAGGGAGAGAAAGAAAAAAGCACAATCTGTTCTTTTTAAGCTTCTCAATAGTTACTAGTACTGATCCAGCTGAAGCTGAGCTAGCAGGTGGTTATAGTATAACATAGGTGGTAATGCACATACCTTATATTGCACCAACTTCTAAATCAGAGGCAGGGATAAATCATTAGCAGATGATGTAATACATGATTTATTTATACATGTTGAGACATATGGGAGCAGATTTTCAAAAGAGCTCAGCTTTCATGTATTCACATTAAAAAGAAGCCAGACATTCAAAAGTCCTCAGCAGTCACTTCTGGCCACATTTTCAAAAGAAATCAGCACCCAGTGGAAATCTGGCCCATATTCTAGTGCAGAGTCAGCTACAATACAGATTCATAGTTGTCAAATGCTCTAATGAAGAGACTGTTTAATGGAGACAGAGTCTGAATATAAACCACCAGTTTCTCATTGCAAATTCATCTCTAGGTGTGGTTTCGCGAGTCTTAGGCCTTGTCTACAAAGTGTAACTCAAATTGAAGTAGCTTAGCTCTACTTACTGCAGAGTCCACACTATGCAACATCACTGGGAGATGCTCTCCTGTCAACTCCCCTTACTCTTCTTGATCAGGTGGAGTACAGGAGTCAATGGGAGAGATATCAGTGGCCAGGTCTTGTGAAGACCTACTAATCGAATGCTGATGCATCAATCACCACAGCATCAATCCTCCAGGAAATGTAGACAAGTCTTACATACTTAAATGGCGCAGCAAAGTAACAGTAAATCAACTTCTCCCTTCTATTTCTTACTTGGGACAAGTTTTGATCATTATTAATGATTGGCTAAGAATTGTGCACACCTTCTAACCTTGCTTCACCCACCCCAGCCCACTAGTTTGTGGCACCCATCTATTTACATCTTATCTTTTTAATTTCTAAGCTCTTTGGAGATGGGATAATCATTTTTGTATGTTTTGGACAGAGCCTATGTGATAGGGCAGACAGGCCCCATGCTAGTAGGAGACAGTTAATGAGTGCCTGTGGACACAGTTGGCCCCGCCCTGCTTTACCTTCAACAGTTGTCAGGAGTGGAGAGGGGACTTAAATGGAAGAGGCCCAGCTCAGCTAGGGGCTGTCATAACCATAAGAGTAGCCTGAAATTCCTCCTTACCTGTAAGGGTTAAGAGCTTGGATAACCTGACTGGCATCTGACCAATGGGGACAAAAGATACTTTCAAATCTGGGTCGGGGGAGAGGCTTTGTTTTGGGGCTCTGTGTTTATGTGTTTGCTTGCTCTTGGATTTTAGAGGGACTAGGCATCAATCTATGTTCTCTAAATCATTCTGAACCAGTAAGTCCAGTCAGGCAAGGCGTGGTAGTTTCTTTGTTTTTCCCACTTGTGAATCTTTCCTTTGCTAGAGTGAAGTTTATCCCTGTTTTTCTCTGTACTTTTGAAACTAAAGTTAGAGGGGATTCCTTTGTGTTATTTTTTGAATCTTTTTTGTGACTCTGTAAAGTTAACTTCTATCTTGATTTTACAGAGGTGATTCTGTTCTATTTTCTTTAATTAAAATTCTTCTTTTAAAACTCTGACTGATTTTTTCCATTGTTTTAAAGATCCAGGGGGTTTGGATCTGGCTCACCTGTAACAATTGGTGAGCGTTTTCTTCTCAAGCCTTTCCCAGGAAGGGGGTGTAGGGCTTGGGAGGATATTTTTATGGGAATAGGAACTCCAAATGGTCCTTTCCCCGATCCTTTGTCTAATCACTTGATGGTAGCAATGTACCATCCAAAGAAACAGGAAACTTGTGCCTTGGGGAAGTTTTTAACCTAAGCTGGTAAAATAAGCTTAGGGGGTCTTTCATGCAGGTCCCCACATCTGTACCCTAGAAGGAACTCTGACAGGGGCTGACCAGGAAAGCAGAGCAGAGCTCTGTTTCTCCCCCAGTAAGGGAAGCCTGGCTTCAGCCAAGAACCGGACAGAGCTTGCTACCTGGGTGAGCCTATTGGTCGATGGGATGACTGGGCACAGGAAGACCAACAGAAGGGCCTGGCTACCCAGAGATGAGCCCTGAGGAGAAGGGTGAAGTCCTGTTGACAAATCCTTGGATGACCCAGGTTTGAAGTTCATAATTTTCCTTTCTTTTTGGATTCTAATGTCCCAGAAGGGGTGGGACTTCAGTGTGTCTAGAGGCAGAGGGCTTAGGGCATTATGGTGCTAGACTCATAAGGGTTGGCCTCCAGCTGACAGGGACCTGCAACCAGGTAATTCACACTTTGAGGGGCCACAAGGGAGCACTGGCTGGGCAACCCACTTGCACCTTAGTACAGTGGGACCGACCTGGTTGTGGCCCTTATATTACTACCACAACATAGATACCACATTTTGTTTTTTAAAAATAATTTCAATGGATACTATCAATATTATCAATATTAATTTTTAAGCATTTTTAAAACTTTTATCAATTTCAGTTATCATACTTGCACAAAATTATGGGTTTAAAACATTTATTTTATTTTATACAACTTAATTTTTCACAGTTGTGGGAGGAATAGTAATTGGGGTCAGACTATAATTATTTAATGACAGTAGATGCTGAGAGTCAAACAGTTAAAACTTTCTAACCATTAAAGAACACATTGTCAAAATCACGTGTCAAAATATACAAGGTTAATATCCTTAAATCAAACTCTAATAAATTCTCAAGCAGCATTTTCTTACTTTGCCTATCTGTAAATTTAGATTATTATTGATGGAATTTTTTTTTATTGGTTTGGATGTTTAGGGTGAAATTGACATTTAGTGACACTTACAAATAAAAATCTAATCCTTCCAAGCCTACACATAATATGACTAAAATCTGGGTTGTTGGGGGTTTTTTTAGAAGTCTACAAAGCATCTCTCCTTCCATGAACTCCCCAAATTCCAACTCCTTTCCCTTTGAGGGAAATGTGTGGCAGAAACTCTTAATAAAAACTTCACATAGCCTCCTACAACATTTTCCGCCTTCCCATTTTTTTCTGTTCCTGGAGGGGAAACATGGCTTTAAGGAAATTCAGCCTAATTGTTTTTTGTGATATAAAGGAATCTAAGAGCAATGATTATTTTTCCACCAAAGAGTGTTCATTACCACTACAGTATAGCTAAAATTAAATATACATACCTCATCAAAAGAACTCCACAACATGGGAATTCTCTATGAATAATTAATTAAGTCATTTAATCAGCAATGATTATGACAAGTGGATTTGTACAAGTACCTTGATGCAAAGCTCCATTCTGTTTTTGGTGAACCTCCTTCAAGCTCATACCACACAGCTAGAGTTTTCCCAACTCAGAAACATTATCAGGATGTTTTTCTTCTGAATGCTGTAAATCTGCATAATTTTGTAAGTGGCCTCATTATTTTGAAGCACTTTCTTTCATTTTATATGAGGCACCACTTACTGTATGGTGTAACAGAATTACAGGGCCTTGGAATATTACATGACCAGTACATTTGTAACATAATAGTATTTGTTGGACTATAAAAGAGTCAATGTTTGGGACATTCATTGAGAAAACTGCTACTTGTGCTGCACTGTAGTTAAATCTATCCTCAGTTTTAGAGCAATCCTCAAGGTAATAGTTTGTACTCTCATCTGAGGAGTTGAGTGTTTTACACTTTGAAGAGCTCCGGTTCTGTAGGTAAATTACAACTGGTTGGAAATTTTCCACTGAAAATATTTTTTAATGGATATGCAGTTTCTGCAAAATCAAAGTTTCCCATCAACAAATTGTGATTTTTCTGATAATTTTTTAATTTTCTGTTGGGAAAATCAAAAGAAGATACATATTTTTTTCAAACCAACTTGATGTTTCATTTTGGGTCAGTTAGCCATTAATTTGTGTAGACATGAAGTGCTGCAGGACCTCATGGGAGGTGTATTTCGAATACCTAATACCTCCATTTAGTCTATTGGCTGGGTTCCCTGGCTGGACTACATTTCCCATGATCTACTGCAGTCTCTGTCTCCGGATGAACTGATGCATTGCCTCACATGAGCTACATGACCATGGCACATCATGGAAAATATATTCTGGCTCAAGAGCCAGGCTCATAGATTAGAATGGGTCATGAGACATGCAAATTACAGCTCCATGAAACACCACAACAGCCCAGAGGTAAACAGAATGATATTGAACTAAGCCAAAATGAAACATTGTAACATTCCCAAATCAAACAGTTTTTGAACTTTCTGGAGAGAATTGATGATATTTTGATTGTTCACCCAGATCTGAATGAGGCAGAACTTTTGGACCAATTTTAATCCTCATATGGGAGGAAGGGTGTTTTGTTGTTAAAACTCTAGACTGTAAACCAGGAGGTCTAGGTTGAAATCCTGGCTCTGCCACAAACTGACAATATGGCCTTTCACACACAAGTCACTTTATCTCTCTATGCCTCATTTCTCATTGTGTAAAACACTTTCTTTCCCTCACCCTTTGTCTGTGCTGTCTATTTAGAGTGAATGCGCTTCAAACTGGAGCCAGTCTCTCATTATGTTTATTTATAGTGCCTATCACAGTAGGCCTTGAGAGTTTACCATAATACAAATGATGCTCATTTTATAGATGTGTTAGCTGAGCTGCAAAGGGCTGGAATGATTTGTCCAAAGTCATAAAGCTAGACAGTGACAGAGCTAGAAGTAAAACTTATGAGGCCAAATTCCTGGGTCCAGTTCTAACCACTCAATACAATATCTTTCAGTTATCACTGTTTTAGTATATTCCCATATTATGTTAATGTGCTTTAAATTTTACACCTGGTTAGAGTTTCTTTCCCTGAGGCGCTAACACAGATGAATTGAGAGTCAGCTGTTCCCAGCATTAGTCTCACTTTCCTGATCTCTCACTGTCTTATTATTGTTTGTATTGTGGTGGTGCCTGGTAGCTCCAGTCATATAATGGCATTGTGTGTTCCAGTCACATAATGCCAATGATGTCATTGTGCTAGGTGCCATACGATAGCAGAGATGGTCCCTGCTCCAAAGTGCTTGCAAGCAAAGAGAAGGGGCAACAGGTGAATACAGGAAGAGAGAAAAGGAAACATTGAGACAATATTGATCTGCATGTTAGGCCTAAGTCTCAGGATACCAACACCCCAATCGTTGTCAAGTTTAGCAAAGGAATGTTTTAAGGAAGGACTTGAAAGAGACAATGAGGGGGTTCGTGAATGTGACAAGGAGCTTTTCCTGTGCATAAAGGGCAGCATGGGAGAAAACATGAAGTTCTTCTATTCTGGTTCAGATTTACATTTCTACTTTATTAAACCGCCCTGCAGCATTTTATCTTACCATGACCGCTGTGTCTTCAGTTTTACTACATTTTCACTAGAGATGCTCAGAAAAGGACCTTTCCTCAGAGGATTACTTTTGCCACACGCACATTATTAGCATGTTTAAAATACTGATATGCTTCAGATTGCATTATGTACAGTGTCACATTTTTGCTAATTATTCTTTTTTAATATTCAGAATATTTTAAAGCAGGAAGAAAACAAACAATTAGTTCTGAACATTTATTTTTACCTTTTATAAACTGTCAAAAACCTCAGAGCAACTGAGCTAATTCAGTCAATTTAGCAGGTGCTGAAGGGTTACGTTAGTTCTGTGATTTATAAACATTTTGTTGTAGGCATTGTGTCTCTCTTTTTTTAAAAAAATATTTCTTAATGGTACCTTGTTAGTGTCAGTGATGTGAGCACCATGAAAATACCAACTCATTTAACCTGATTTGTTTATTTCCTAAAATGGGAAACCTTCTTGAAATTTTAAATGTATTCATTTAGTCTATTTACAGTTTGTGGGTTTCTTGTGTTTCCATTTAGGAAACTATGGCGAGAGTGGAATGGAAGCCTTCAAAGATATGTCAGCCAAGGAGGGGATCTGCATTGCCCATTCCTACAAGATCTACAGCAATGCTGGTGAACAGAGTTTTGACAGGCTGCTGAAAAAGCTAAGGAGCCACCTGCCCAAAGCAAGAGTGGTTGCCTGCTTCTGTGAGGGCATGACTGTGAGAGGGCTGCTAATGGCTATGAGACGCTTGGGTCTGGCTGGAGAGTTTTTGCTACTAGGCAGGTGAGTAACCTGTATAATTCTAGGTATTCACTGATATGCAGAGTACAACTGGGTCATGTGCACATGTGTGTGCGTGCATAAACACACACGCACGTAAGTTATGTACTGTGTGTATGTGTTTCCTGAAATGTGACATTATTTTAGCAGAATCTTTGTCTTCTATGATATAGATATCAGAGAGGTTTGTGTGTATACATTACTCTGTACACAGTCCCTGTTTGGAAGGTATTGCTGCATAATACAGTTTTTCAGAGAATGGCTGTAATATATAGATATTTATTTCTGATTTATGTTATTCTTGTTCTTTGCTACATTATTTTAAAATGCATATACATATGATGCCATTAACAACTAAAACTATGGCTGAGCTGAATGTTGTTTTAAGACACAGCTGGTCTAGTCTTTGTGTGAAAATGAAATAAAAGTCTCTTCAAAATGGAGAGATTATTTATGAATGATTATTTTCCTTTGGCTGTGGTGCTGTTCCGTTAGTATTGTTCTAAAGAAAGTATTCAGCTGTTCTTTCATATGATCTGGTGGTCAGTCACCATATCTCAAATGCTCACTTCCATCTGCATGGAAAGGGGAGAGAGGAAAATATTAGCTGCATTAATCAAGCAGGAAATGAGACTGTAGTGATTGCACAAAGCGGAAAGGTGACTGCTGTATATGCAGTGTGCCTGTGTGTATTTGCCACACATTCCACATAAACTAATGGATTTTGGGTCCTGGATGGCGGGAGTGCCAGGCTACATGAAGGGGTCTCAGAGCAGTCACTTGACTATGACATGGTCCCCCTCCAAGGAAGTGTAATTGGAAAGGTGAAGTTATGCCACCCTAAGAATGAAGTTTCTGTTGGAAAGTTCACAAACAAGCATGCTGTACAGCTGGCAAAAAAAAAAAAGAGCAACATGACAGTGAAGCCAGCTGTCCTGGAGACGGAAGGGTGAGCCTGTGAAATACATGGACGGGAAGCACCTCTGTGCAGTTGGCTTGGGATCTATGGGGCTTGGGCTCTTATCACTCCTAGAATCTTGGCATCTATGCACTTCCCATGTCACACTTCCTGCTTGTTTTACCATGCTGCCTATTCCTCTTTGAAAGGTGAACAATGGAGAGTAGCATGGCTACATGGACTCCTACCTTCTCCCATTGACCCATCACAAGAACGAAACAATCGTCACACCTTTTTGAATAATTGTAATTGCTTATTTATTTCTGCATCTTCAACCAATGTGAGTCCATTACTATGGCTATCTTTTTTCCTATTGAGGTTGCTCTGTTGTATCATCCATGTTGTCTTGCCTTATTTCATCCATTTGTGGCCTGATTTACAGATAATCCATTGATTTCATTTGGACTTGTGGGTGCTCATCATCCGTTATACGTCCATTTACACTTAGCACATGGCAGTGTTTCTCTGTTGCAGGCCTCACATTTTGAAAAGGACCTAAGTCCCACTTTCAAACGTCACTTAGGTGCTTTGTTCATGTAAACCTCAAACCACCATTGATTTTACTGAGAGTTGCTCATTGGCAAAGTAGTAGGATTTGATGCCCAATGGGCCTTAAGTGACTATGAGAAAGAGTCAATGTAATGGATATACTTGTAGATCTGAAAAAAAGAGGTAAAATGATACAGTATGCTTCCTGGTTATATTCAGGGGTTGTCATGTCTAGTTGTAAGAATATTTTAGAGGTGACATATTGAGATGAGGTTTATTTTAGAAGTCTAAATATTAAACAACTTTGGATTAAAAAGAAGACTCTCTTCTGTTGGAGTGATTTATGCATTTTCTTGCACATGATAATGCTAAGTTCATCTCTGAATAGAGCTATGTGAATTAGGGATTTTTCAGTGCATTGGCAATGTCAAAACGTCAAAAAAATTGTTTAGAGTCAAGCCAACAATTTTAGAAAGGTTTAGTGAAATGAAAATTTCAAAAAATCATTTTGGGTTGAGTGAAAAATTTTGTTTTGACAAAATCAGAAATGTTTTATTCAAATTTTAACAATTTTTAAATGTTTTTGAATTTAAAACAAATGAAATTAAAAGAAATTTTTGAACAAAGTCTTGTTTCATGCAGAAAAATCAAAAGGTTTTGTTTAGAAAATGTCAAAATGAAACATTTTGATATTTTTTTTCAGAATTTTTAAACTCCCCTCCACCACCCAACAAAAATTTGGCAAAACTGATAAGAATTTTCAAAGCTTTTTGGTGTTGCTGAATCTGCATTTTTTACTGAAAAAAGTGTTGGCCTAAAAATGTCTCCCAGCTGTATTTGAGAAATGTATTTCTTCACAGTTCTGAAAGAGAGAAATACGTGTGTGTGCCAGGGGGAGGGGAGAGTGGCTGTCATCTGCAATAAAAAGCCATGATGATAAGTGGGACATAAAATCAGTGTTGCCCAGTATCCACTAGGGACAACTGAGCTGGGGGAAACTAATTGCAGTTACCCAACCTGGGCCTGCTTTAAACTATAGCAAGCTCACTGGGGCCCCAAGGGTCTGTCAGCCATCTGGAGATTAATGGCATGCCGCATGCTCTCTTTATATTCTGCTGTCCCTAGGAAATGATCCCAGCATTACCTCCAATCCTGGAGGCTGCACAAAGGTGGTTCAGGAGCCCGCGATACAATCTCTGTGGCTGTTGGAAACTCCCCTTTCACTGGAGCCATCCTCATTCTGGAAATGTGTTCAGCAGGAGCAATGTGAAGGGACTGATGCATGGCTCAGGATGAGTCTATATAATATATTCCCATGGCTGCAGCTAGTAGAGAATATACATCTATTCCAGCTTGTTATTGTCTAAAGATGACTTGTTTCAGCACAATAGCATTTGTTTGAGTGTAAAAGAGCCAGTGCTTGTTTCAGCTGAGTATTTGAGTCTTATTGGTAGCATGGCATGTTTATTTGATAAGTTACAGTGAGCAGCAAGGTCCCCGAGAGGCAGTTTAATCAATAAACAACACCTCAGTATTAGTGAGCTGATGGGCAAGCCCTGGGTGTGTTACAAAGAAGAAGATCTAAGGCCAACCACCCTGCCACAACGCAGTGAGCCTAGAAATACACACCATGGTGTGAGGGGTGACAAACAGGAGATGTTTCAGAAACTGCAAAAGACTTTTTGAAGCATTAGATAATGTCTAGTGGTGGGGCCTTTTGGTGCATTATTTCTGTGAGGAAAAACTGTGGCTTTTAAGAAGAGCTTGGAAAACGGCTTCAAACCATGGGGGTTGAGGTAGGGGGCTGAATCATGAACCTGGTTATGCCTCTACCCGGGGAAGGCAGAGTCCAAAGTGTCAGTTCAATGCACTGCACAAGTCCAGCGTCACCAGACATGCATGGGGCTAAGGAAGAGCAGCTTCTAGTGGGCTGTAACTCTTCTTCCCACACCAAGGTGGAAAGGTGTGGGAACTGGCTGGTGCTTTGGATCTGCTCCCTCCCTCATATACCAGCTAGTGCAGCTTAGACAGGGCAGGTGGGGGTCACAGACCACACCAAGTCCTAAGCTAGTCCACTAACCACAGGGATATCCTTCCATCATGGGTTTACTCCCCTTGCCCACCCAAGTTTTTATGCACAGATACCTTGCAGAAGTCATGAGTAAGGCTACGTTGATGTCATGGAAATCGGAATCTGTGACTTCCAGAGACCTCCAGGACATTCTCTGCTTCAGCCCTGGCCAGGGGCTGCAGGACTCTGGAGCTGACAGCCAGTGGGACCCTGGTAGGGTTTCAGCGACAGGCAACAGACTCCTGAGGGGGCCGTCCTCGGGGTTCCAGCGACGGGCGACAGCCTCATGTGGGGGGAGGGGAATGCCTTGGCGAGTGGCTGGTGTGTCCCATTTTCTTTTTGGGAAATATGGTCACCCTGCAGCCCACAGCTGCCATGGGTGAAGGGGGAACCCCTACAGCTCCCAGCCATCACTGTGGTGGGAGAAACCATGGCACCACAGCAGCAATGTCCTGGCACCATGGCACCTCAGCAGTCATGGCCTCCCTGCATTTTTGTTTATTGCCCGTGACCTGTCCATGACTTTTACTAAAAATAACCATGATAATAATCTTAGCTTTAATCATGAGTGTGATTTTTGATGCAGACAGAACTTGGGCCTGGAGTCCCATGCCAACTGAGCTTTGGTTTTCTCTTACATAGATAGAACAAAGAACAGGGACCAAAAATGACAAAGAGTCCTGTGGCACCTTTGTCACTTCTGCAACTCCAGACTAACACGGCTACCCCTCTGATTAGTGACCAAAAACTTTGTGAAAAAGGTAACTTTCAATGAACACTAAACTCTCAGCATTCTCGATAGTAACCATGATTGCACTGCCTGTCTGTGATAGCATTCTACGGAGATGAAAGATAGAAAATGTTTAAGTGACAATAGCTCTCTAGAGCTTTTTTTTTTTTAATGCATGGAAAACATTTTAAACGCTCAGCAATTGTTTACCTCATAGTCCTAATGGGATTGGATTCAACCCCAAAAGAAAAGGTGATTGCACTGAATTTCAAGTGTAAAAAATTATGTGCTACTTTAACCCTGCAATTATTCAGTTTAGTAGAGATGTGCTGTATCCCTCTGTGCTTATTGCTTGTGGCTTTCTCAGGTCACCAGACAGAAAAGATTATAGATGGCACTGATCAGAGTGCAAGAAATACATCCATTAAACAGTGTATCTGTCTGCAGAACATATTGCAAAAAGAAATATGGAGTATTAATTTTGTTGGGTTAAATAATTTTATTCTTGGTTATGTGGCTAAAGTAGTTTGATTGACTGGGTCAGGGACTGGTAATATCAACATTCCGTTCCTCATTTTATTTAATACTCATTTCTAATAGCAAACGTTTTGTTTCATACTGTGCACCTGGCTTTGTCTCCTCCTCACCATCAGTCTCTTTTTGATATTTGAACAAAACTTCTGCAATAGCTGCTAACTTGACCACTCTGTGCTGCTAATCCAGCCACTGTGCTGCTCAAGTGTTATTCTGCAGTGAGGCTGCTCTCACGACACATAGGCTAACTCAAGGCAAGTTAACTGAAGTGTAGATAGCTCTAGTTAATTCTGCAGTGAAAACATAGCCCTCATTTCTTTCCCCCTCATTCATACCTGACACTTCCTCACCAGTACAGCTGAGGACAGGATTGAGCCTTTGGTATTTATTGTTTTTCTGTATTATTTTTTGTCATTCAAATCCACTAATATTTTACATCTGGTAGCAGGTCCCCATGCTACTTCACTCTAAATAGTAACTTTCTGTTTCCAAAAAATAATCTTGCAATTTTTTTGTTTGCATTCCTTTCTGAACAGCTTGGTTTAGGATACTGCCCCAACCATACATTGGTTTGAAACAAAGCAAAACAAAAGAAGAACCTTCTCCTTAGTAAAACAGGGCTAGATCATGCCCTTTGGCATAGCTCTGAGAAGGTGCCTTGGGAGGCATTGTGCCTGAGACCCACGTCTGTGAAGCACAGTTTCTTCAGGACTCTCCTCTTACACTGTGAGTCTGTGTAACTTAAAATTGCATCATCCCTTTAAGAGGTACAGTATACTTCCTGCCTGTGTATCTATCCCACTATACGAGATGTCATATGGGGGAGGAAGTCTCCCACCACCAGCCCTCTCATTCCCTTACCTCAGGGGGAGCATGGTCCCTCTGTTCCATTGAGCACTAAGGGGCTACGATAGGGGTTACACTAATACAGCCACATAAAGGAGGAGGGAATTTTATCCCCCTTTCATTCCCCACCCCCTTCCCTTCCTGGCTATGGCAGGGATAAGGGCACCCTAGTCCTTAATTTGTTGAATTTGTTAGTTTTTGGGGTGCTCAAGAAATAGGCAGGGTTGTGCATCAGGGAGAAGTCTCTTCTCTGTGCAAGAAACGGCTGAGCGTGCAATTTAGCTGCACAAGGAGAGGCTAACTGAGCAGGAGGAAGTCGTTTCAGCAGGTGGGAATGATCACAAGGAGCTCAGCTGTGCCTACATAGGACTAGATGTCTGCAAGTGACTCAGCCATACATGGGCAAGGTCTGGCCAAAGGCACCTTCATGTTACAAAGAGTGATCTAGTTGATAGGGGCATTACTCTAGCACTCAGGAGAGCTGGGTTCCATTTCCAGTCCAGCAAATGATCTGTTGGTGATCATGGGCAACTCATGTAATGTATCCTGTGCCTCACTTTCTTCACTGTAAAATGGGGATAATATCTCACTGCTCAAAGATCAAAGCAAGATTGCTGATCTGAGGGAAATGACTTTGTCTCGGTAATTTAAAAAGAGACCTTTACTAAGAATTACTAAATGTCTGTATCACAAAGAAAGACCTCCTGGCAGAGGGTTTAGCCATTTCCTTCCTGAAAGACGTATCAGCAGGCTGGCTCACTGTCACAACTAATAGGCCTGTTTCAGGGTTTGTACAAGTTCCTTTGCTTAGGAGCTCATTTAAAATAAATGAGGGTGTGAAATTTTAGAGTCCTGGAAATATCTGTAGTAAATTCATTTTCACTATTTCTTCCAATTTTTTTTTTTTTTGGGGGGGGGGGAGCCAAATTGTATCTCACTAATAGTTCTAGCGATGGAGCCCTCAGCAGAAATGTGGAAGTAAAATTCCACACAAGTGTGCTGCCATCCTCTTTTGAGCTAAAATAACCAGGAGCTAAAATTGGCTTTACAGTGAGTTTGTGTAATCCACTGGTGAGTGTTTGTTACAGGTTCTCTCTGTGCTCAATCTATAGAGGACAGGAGTCTGTTACACAGGGCTTGTGGGGTCTTTAGTTCAAGCTGTAGCAGTTTATTCTCTTTAGCTCCAGGGGTCCCTGGTTTAGTCCCCAGTGTATCAGCAAAGTTGGCAGCTGTCACATTAGTACCTATTAATTAGATAAATACTACTTTTAATGAATATTAGCTGTGAGTAATTAACAATTAATTGAAAATTACTTGGGAGCAAAATGGCTTAAAGAGAGTGCAAGTTCTTCCCTCACACCTTCACAGTGTCTCTCTGGGTCACTGTCCTGTGCAGAAAGAAAGTACAGCTTCTGTGGGGCTGTTACTCTCCCCACGAGTGAATGGATAAGGAGGGGACAAAGCTTTGGATGAGTCCCCTCACACATGCATGTCAGCCCATGGAGCCGGGGTAGTGCAAGGGAGTGGGTAAACTGGTGGTAAACTGCATCCTCTAAAGAGCTGCAATAATTTACTTCTCCTGGCATGGACGGAATTGTTACTGAGTTAATTCCTTGCCACAGCTGCTCCTGGAGTGACCCTGCTATGCTCTGTCCCTTATACAGCATTAGAAATTAGATCACAATATAGCCCTTATTTATCTGTCTTATTGATTATGGCAAAGGATAGCATCATAGGTAGTGAAATTATTCCCTTCCATGACAACAGTCACAAAGGAAGAAAAGTGTAATGAAAAATTAAACTTGTGGGTTTCAAGAAGTAGCATGTGTTTGGAGGCGGGGAGTTGCAAAGTCACTGTTCTGTGCCTATATCAATATTTATAGCAGTATGTAAATATAGGCTCTATACACATAGCTACCTACAGCCGTGAAAGGCAGGCAGTGACCACAGTTGTCACTGTGGTATGTAGCTAATGCTTCAATGAAAGGTTCTGGCAGGAGAAATTCCAGAGCCATTTCCCACTGGCCCCCTCTTGCTGGAGCCTTTCCCTTCAGTAGGGAAAGGCTCTGGTAGAGGGGATGCAGCAGGACATTACACTGCTAAAAATGTGTTTGGGCATGTAGGGAGCCATGTAGGGTACTCTACTCTATTGCCAGTGTGTCTCACTGTCTACACTGCTATTTAAAACCAGTGCTAGCTGGACATCCACTGACTGTATTATTCTACATGTTGCTGTAGGTGAAGACATGATATGCCTGACCCAGATCCAGGCCCCCAATCTTTGTGTGTTCCACAAAGTTTAGATCTGGATTTTACTCAGACCCCTCTCTCCAAGAAATACATAATCCTGTGGTCCATATTTACAGATTAGCATCTGGTGAGACTATGGGAGTCAAAGTATAAATTTGTTCCAAAGAATACTTCTCACTGCACCTTTGTGCAAATCCTGAATCATCACAATGTGCTGTGGGACAAATGTTGGACACATGTCATAGTGGGCTAAGCTGTGACCTTGGAGAAGTACGTCCAGTTCTTATTAATGCCAAACGAACATGTACATGCTTCTCTTTTCTGAGGGAGAGACTGACCCCATATAATGTAAAGGCAAAAACGAATTTTTCATAGTGGTCTAGATAATAAGATAAGGCACAGTCCAGTGGCTAGAGCATGGAATTGGACTTGTGATACCTTGGTTCTGATCCTGGTGATGCCATAGGCCTTCCGAGTAGCACTGCACTGCAAAAATCACTCCTTTGTGCCTACGTTTTCCCCTCCCACTGTTTGTCTTTCTTGCTGTTCAGGGAGGAGACTGTCTTTTCCTACATGTGTGTACAGCACCAAGCACAATGGTGCCACAGTCTTTGCTGGCACCTCTAAGTGCTACCATGCTACAAATGATGATGATGATGATGATGATGATAATAATAATGAAAATAATTAATAGTAATAATGACGAGGTATTGGGTCAGAACTTTTCACTGAGCATTCTTGTGGCTTTTCAGTTTATGAATCTGTTTGTAATAATTAGTGTAAAGCAGCAGTCTATGCTGCTACTGTAAGATGACTCTTTAATGGTGTCAGTGTTATTTTGCTTCTCATGCCACTCTAACATTGCATAATAAAAGGCCCCTGCATGGCTACCTCATAAATACAACACTGTGCCCAGATAAATGGTTTACTTATTGAAGGTTTTCATTCCATCTCCAATACATGCTTATCGCTCCCATTAATACAAAATGTGAGTTTCATGGGTATTATAGGAATAAGCCACTTATATTGTAAACTACACCTCCATGAGGGCTGCATTAACTTAGTTTTGATATGCAAATAAACCATAAGCACATAGGATTTACCTGAAATTTTTATTCATAAAATTGCACAAAGACATTGGAAAAAAGACATGGGAAAAGAGCAGGCAGTCCTGAAAGTTTTTGTTAGGGTTCAATCCTCTCAATAGATGAAAGAACAAAATCGCTCAGAAATAAAGGCAAACCCACACAAGTACAGCCAGCAACCTAACAATGTGACAGCTTCAAAGACAACTCCAAGCTGCCAACATATTTGCATAACAGGCACAGTAGATGGAGTTGCTGGGATACTGTCTTCATTTGGGGGTCAAATTCTGCCCTCCTGCAATATGTGCACACAGCTGATTTTACACTCATATATGCTTGCATGTAATTCTCTGCTTTGCCCAAGAGTCTGTTAAAATAGAGAATGGGAAAAAGAATAGAGACATGCATAGCACAGGTTGCATTTGGGAACATGTCAGTCCTCTTGACCTTCTCTTTAAATATGGCATTTCTCCTGTTCTGTGAAAGATCTGAAGTGGAGGACATTCAGCTAGGGATTTCTAGACTGAGGCCACCCCTAGACTGAGAAGGACTCTCTGCTTAGAGAAAGACTGAGGAAGCTAAAAGTACTCCTGCAACTTTAAAAAAAAACAAAAAACCCGTCCCCAGATTGGTTTCCAGAAAGATGGTCTAAAGATGAGAACCCAATAGAAGAAATTTAGTGCTTTGACACCACAGTGGGCATTGCACCATTTGTGGCAATGTCTTAATAAAAAAGAGACCTGAAAACAAAGACACAGATTTTAGAAATGATGAAAATGGGACTGAGAATACTGTACGCCAACTAGCTTCCATCTTAGAATGATATACGGTCATGTTGAACACTATGGAAATGATCTCACATTATGTCAGTCCTCCCTTCTGAGTTTACTGTCGAGAGAATGTTTGTTAATGAGGAAAAGTGATTCTCAAAATGTTGCCCACTTCTCCCCTCCCCCCGTTCATTCAATAATTGGTATGCAACTACAACTCGGTTTTGCTTTCCTTTCCATTTAATAATTTATCCTAAATATTGTATTGCAATTTCTTAGATTCATATACAGGATTTGAAAAAAATGATTAATCATGTTAAGTGCCTATTCTTCACCATAGAGGAGAGTTTAATCTTTCTGCAAACTCCTATTAACATTATGGGTAGCCATATGTTGTACTGGAAATATATTCCAATGTGGTTAACTGGGAAAAGCTATTTTTAAAAAACTCTTGAGAAACGTTCCAAATACTTGCCGAGATGGTAGATTCAATGGTAGCATTATGAGACCACCATCATTAAGGTAACTGTACTTGTTGCCATTAGTTTCTCAATTCCATCACTGCAGGATTGAAATATTGACAATTGATGGATATGAATGATGCAGTCTATCTATTCACTTTAATGAGTTTTGGATCAGGCCCTTAGAATCTTCAATACCTGAGTGTTAACATACGAATATGTCTAATATTTCTGTGAGATTTTAGGGGGAACTGTCTGGAGTGACCCTCTTCTTGCTTGATATATTTTTAAGGCTTTGTCATCTTTGATCTCACTTGTCAAAGGCTAAGACTTTGTTTCCTAAACATTTCCTCTGAGATGAAATGTAACATAAAAATATAGAAATTGATACACTAGATCTAACTAGTGGTCTGGCGAATCTGGTGGCCCAGGATCAGCTGCTTCAGATGAAGGTGCAAGAAGCCTTGCAATAGCTAGATCAAAAGCAATTAAAAAAATATTTTTAATTGCTGATGTTTTTCCACTAGCTGTTCAAAAATAATCAAACCCCATAATGTATTCTTTTGATAGTCAAAGCAATTCTGACCTGTTGAATAACAGAGAATTCAGAGATGCTTTCCAAAATGTAATTATAATGCAATTAGCATTTAAGAATCATTTAAGAATTCCAAAATACAACTATGTAAATAGCATTGAGTAAAATGCTTTAAATATCATAGTTTATCCCAGTGTTTCTCAGCTTGTTCCATAACAGAACCCTTTATATACTCTGTGACTACCCAGAATCTGCCTCCCATTTAGCAATATGAGGAGGGCAAGGTGGTCATGACCCCTTGCTAGCTTTTTCACCTACCTGGGAATTGAGACACACCACTTCCCCCAACGCTGAAAATTCATGGTCGATATTATGCCTATTAAAGTGGAAGTCAAGAGCAGTGACCAGTGTATATCTGTAAAACAGCCAGGGATTTTTGGCACATGTTCTGAGGATGCTGGGAAATACACATGATCTGGGATGAAAAACAGACCACTTAAAATAAGTACAGGAATATCAGAATTTTCACAGGTTGATGGACAATGACCCTGATCCAATTAAGCATTAAGCACTTGCTAAATTTTAAGAATATGATTAGTCCCACTGAATTAAATTGTTATTAAGTAGTACCATTATTCTTTTTCATGCCACTGATGCTTAGCTTAGCACAGAAGCATTGGGAAAGTAGGGGGATAAATTGTCTACCTTCTGTGGGGTTCCTACACCTTCCTCTAAAATTTCTGGTTCAGACTACTGTCAGAAACAGGATACTGGATTAGATGGATCTCAGATCAGAAGCAGTATAGCAATTCCTATGTTGCTAAAATGTAATAGAATCAACCTATAGTATAAAGAGAATTATATCCCCACTACAGAATTCCATAGGATAGTTATCAATTTCTGTAGGTTGGTGGAGTCATTTTTGTAGAGCTGTATTAAATTTGAGTAGAACCTGTTGGTTCCACCTCTGTTAAATTTTGTAAGATGTTTCCCTATTGACATTAAACTCCAGTATTTGCTATTGTCCGTAGTTGTTAACAGTGTTGATGTAGCCATGTGGGTTCCACGATATGAGAGAGACAAGGTGAGTGAAGTAATACCTTTTATTAGAGCTATTGCATAGCTCGAAAGCTTGTGAAAGAAGTTAGTCCAATAAAAGATATTACTTCACCTACCTTGTCTCTTTCATTAAATTCCAGCATCAGCCTTGGCATTTTGGGCAGACCAGTAAAACAATTTTCCCTCCACAATAATCATGAGATTCCCACAGGATCATTTTGCTAATCACAGTGCTGGCCTCAGAATTTGAGGACATGCTAATGGGACAATGCTTTAAAACAGAATGGCTTCATTTTATCTAGCAAGAGGGAGGGGTAAGGAGGAGGAAGAAGGTTGTCTAGGTTTGCAGAAGGGAAGCCCATCTGCTTGTTTGGAGTTATGTGCATAGCTGGCAACATTTTTTTTTTTAAAAAAAAAAGGTTATGGAAGGGACAATCATCCAGTAAGCAGAGAGCCTGGGATCTGCTAGGCCTACAGCCACTGGGCTTTTCAAGCATTCACATCTTCACCAGCAGCCTTTCCACTACTGATTCCCATGAAGCAGATGATTTCATACATGGGGAAACAAAGGAAGAAGAGTTACAGTTCAGATATTTGATAGTGGACTCTGATTTGGAGTACCTCAATTTCTGAGTGGTCAATTTGCATCCTGAATTTCACAGGTGCTGAGCATCCACACCAAGTCCTTGCCCAGATTCAGGAAAGCACAGACCCTTGTCTATGTGCTTAAAGCAAAATGAATAGGGAGGCTGTACTGAATTGTGGGCATTGAGTAGATTTCCAAGAATAGCTCAAAGTCTTTCAAGTTGGGTGGGGCGGAGTGGGGGTGGGGGAAGCAGAAAAACCAACCCCCAGAACTCCCAGAACCATCTCAGTCACTGACCACTTTTAACATTTTTGGCCTACTTGGCCAAGGCCACAGAAGGAGTGTGTGTCAGAGTTGGCATTAGAATTCGAGATCTTTTATGTTTGCTATTCTCAGCTTAATATGAAAACACTTGAAAGGTTATCTCCAGGTGAGTAAACACTATGGGAAATATTTTTTACAAGGAAAACAATGTTGAGGATGTGTCAATCATTCAAAGTATTTTCTGTTATACTGTCATGGTTTGGATTATTTTCTTACATCTGACATTGTTTTCTCTCTTTCATCAGAACTATAGTTCTGCTTCTTGAAACACTGTATCCAGCAATAAAAGAACTAAGCACAGTCCAATATGCTCTGTGGACTGTGATAACAAGCACAGTATCAATGCACCAAATAAAATTGGTGCATTGATACTGTATTACTGTATTACAATACTAATACCAGACAGTAAAGTACATTTCAAATACACCTTATGGTACTATAGATACTTTGAAAAGTTTCTAAATATCAATAATACTTATGCCTCTTAGATGATGATTATAATTTGAGGGGGGACTTGGAAGACAAAAGGGAAATTAGGTCCCCATTGACTTTCAACAGAAGCTTGTAGCCTTACTGCCCTTTGTGCCTTTGAAAATCTCCCCTGAAAGGCAGCAGCCTTTGGTCCTGAGATGGTTCTTTGAGTGCGCAGGACAGTGAGTTACGCTGTTACCCTCCAGCAAGAGAGAGAGACTTGCTTGTGCTGAACTGGATGTCACCTCCCTGACACCTCCAGACTGTTAGGCACCCAAACTTTTTACTCTGGGCTATGCAAGTCCTTGCTTTGCTTTGCCAATTAACAATAGGTGTACCGCAATCTCTGAGCCCCTTTGAAGCATTTCCCTATAACGTCTACACCTTTATCCCCTGAACACTCACAGTAATACCAGGTTTGCTGTCCCCAAATGAACAATGCACATACTAGCTTAGAAAATTCAGTTCAGGATCAGATCCTTGTATAATACCAGAGCACTGAGATATGGTGAAAGTAACATTAAGTTTAAGGTCAAGTTTCAAGAGACAGTGAGTAAGAATAATGAAACAACAGGTTCCATATAAAACAAAAGTATAACACACTTTCTAGAGACTAAATTTAACAGATTAATCTCCAGTCTAAATCCATTTATATCAACTCCAACCTGTTCTGCCAAGTTTCAGCCAAGCCTGGTTGAGATCCTGTTTTTATGAATGTAAGCACATTGTCCATTTACTTCCTAGGAGCAGGATAAAGAGGTGTCTTCTTGCTTTCCACTTATATCCCGAAAGTTCCTTGTTTGTACCCCAACTGAGGAGAACCTCTGTGATTTATTTTCCTGCCTTCCTGCTGACTTCACATCCCCTCTAACTTTATATGTAAATGGCTCTCTACTATGTTAAGTTTATGGAGCTTAACTAACATGTCGACTGACTGACACAGGTAAAGAAATCTCCTTTGTCTAGAAGAAATGTGGTTGTCAGTTCTGCCTTAATAAAGACTTAAGGAACATATTTTTAGCACATATACCTAACTCCTTACATAGAATTTGTACATACATTTCACAATGATATTAATGCTCAGCATAACATTCGCTTTTATTTAAGACCATAAGGTACACACCTGGATCAGGATATTCTTGTAACGCACATTACCAGCTGGCATTGAGGGGTTCTTAAAGTTACAGGTCCCCACCCCACACAGAACATGTTGACTGAAAGATGGATAAATCAAATTGAAGTGCACGAGGAGTTGTTTCGCATCAGGTAGGGTGGTGATGCTTATAGAGATGAGAATTACCTCAGAAGAGTAAGTTTTAAGGAAGCATTTGAATAAGGAGACGGTGCAAGCCTATTATTTTTGATGGCTACTTAACTTTTCTTCAGTGTTAATGTTATTTGTTTTATTTGCATTACCCTAGAGTAGAGCTAGTGAGGAATTTTTTGACAAAATGTATTTCATAAGAAAATGCCATTTTGTGGAAGCCGAAACTTTTGTGAAAACATACTGGTTTTGACTAAATTTTGCTGGGAAGGCTTTTGAGGTCCAAGATGGAATTTCTGGCCAAAATGAAAGTGATTAAAATCAGAATCGTCAATAGCCTGGTGGTCCAGACACTCACATGGGAAATATGTGACACAGGTTCAAGTCTCTGCTCTTGACATTTTTCATGAAACAGGATTCTTGTTTTCCAGCCAGCCCTACTCCAGAGTCTCTGAAAAAGATCAGGGCCCATTGTGCTATGTGCTCTATACACACACATAATAAGAGAGAGCCCCTGTTCCAACAGTTCACAAGAGCCTATGGCCTTAATCTTGAAAGTTGCCTCATATGGTTAGATTAGAGAACAGCAATAGAAACACAAGGAAATAGATACCAGTTATGTTCATCATCCATGATTATTATGTAGTCCAATGAGAGCATTATTTATTTTATGTACTTTAGATCCATAGCTGTGTTTCACGTATCCCATTTTGTAATCAGGAGTTGAAAGCAGGAATCAGAAATGGAGAGAGGCTTTCCCCACCATTCATATATTTAAAATGATTTAGAAGTATTTAAAACTCCCAACAGACTTGACCATAAAAACATTAGCTGTGCAATGTAGATTTATACTGACAATTCCATTTGACTAGTATCTGTGAGTGATTATGAAAGAATCTCGATAAAAGTCGTAAAAACTTCTGATTTGTAAACTTGAGATATAATTCATTTCTCTATTACTCTATTAAAATGACAAAGTAGCAACATAGCAAATGCATTTCCCTGAGTATGACTGAATTGATATTTTCTACTGAAGCTGTCATGTCTCCAGAGGTTAAGGCTGAAGGCGACTGATAACGTGGATGAAATACTAAAAATCTATAAACCTCATTCTGGTAGAATTCAACTCACTAGATACTTGAAAAAAACATTGTAAAACATGGCAAAAAGAAACCATTTTCAGGAAGAAGGGAATGGGGGGGGACAACTATGTCACTGCTCAAAGAATAGGGCCCAAGCTGAACTCTGTTGATCTTATCTTTTTAATTAGAAAAGCTGCCACACATAAGAAGGTAAACTGACCTGTATTTTAAATTGTCAAAGCAGAGACAGTAAAAGTAAAAAAATGGACTTGCAAAGGGACAGATTTCACAACATTTACCCATATTGAGTAATATCTTATTCTGCAAGTAATATCACTGAAGAAAATACAGCTACTTTTTGAGTAAGGGACTACTGGGAAAATGTGTCATGTTAGTTAACACATTAAAGAACAAATTTTAGCTAACACAATATTAAAAACAATTGAGCATGTAGTGGAGATAGTGGAGATGTTTGCTGGTCATGGTTAATTCAAGAGACTCACTAGGATTAACCATGTTCACGTACATTTTTAAACACAGCTAAGACTGTGTTTATCCAAATTAAGGCAAAATCATGTTTAGCTGCCTGTCAGTTACAAAACGTTAACTAACATGTTTTCTGACATGATACATCTTCCTAGGGTAAAGATGGCCAAAAGATGACAGAATCTTGCTAAAAAAGAAGGTTTGGCATAGCAAATAGATCAGCATCCCACGAACTGTATGGTATAACAAAACATTTAGTGCACAAATTGAATACAGGCATGTTGCGTCTTAGGGGTATTTAACATATGCGATTTCAGCTTTACACGGTTCACAAAAAAAAAAAAAAAAGAAATGGGAAATTTTTTTTTAAAAAAAACACCTTCCTATAGGGAGCGCGATTTTGCCTCCCATTGAAGTGAATGGGTTCTGGCTATACGCGGTTTCCGCTTTACGCGGTAATCGCGGAACGGAACCCTCGCACAAGATGAGACATGCCTGTACTCAGAAATTGATCTTCTAAGCATAAATAAACTTTTCTGACTTGACAAGCATTACATTGTCATAAGGCGTCAGGTCAGCTATGATATAGAGACTTTTGGTCATGATATGTAGAGCTTTGTTAAACAATCTGCACAGATGCAATATTTCTTACAAAAATATATATGCTGAAGTGTGTTAATTACACACATACTAGAACCCCAGAAATTCACACTAATGTCTGGAAAATCCAGTGCAGTTTTGTGAATGAGGACATGAATAACCACAGTGCAAAAGCATCACAAAAGGGACTTTGTTTATGTATTTGTATCAATTGTAGTTTAATTTTAATGATTTGATATTGCATGGGATGCTAATAAATGTATTAGTGGTTTCTTTAAAAAAAAAGCCTTAATCAGATTGCTCTACAGCATCTGCTATGAAATTGGCTTCACTCAGTTTAAACAGTTGAAAGGATTGATCTGTATTTTCTCTTTTCATTAAAAACAATGCTTAATAATTATGGATCTTAAGCTGTAATATCTTTATTTTTTACTTTTGTAGCTATATTGGTGTCAAGAGTCTAATTACCTACTGCTCAAGCTCTTTTCTTTGCGGGGGAGGGGACACGCAATGCTAAAATAGTCAATCTTTGGGGAAAGATAATTAGCATTTCCTAGTCAGCTCCTTTATTCTGGTCAATTCTGTGTACAGTTTCACGCTGCACTTCTCACTGTGGAATCTGTGCACTTTCCAATGGTGCATTAAGCAACATGTCATATAGTGGTTGTTCTGTCATCCTTTCTGCAGAGAGGAGTGTGTGCAATGGGATGTATTGTTCTGGTAGCATGTGCCCTTTTAAAAAAATATAAATGTACCTGTTGCCATCTGTTTATATTAGAGAAGGCAAGATCAAAGAAGTGCACCTTGCAATTGGAGTGGAAAGTGGCGGTTTTGTTGATGGTTCTTAGTTTCTGGGAGAGTCATTTCACAGTTTCAGCCCTGAAGGAAGAATAGAGGACCCACACTGGTGAGCTTTACTTTTATTATAGAGATGTCCGTTGTGCCGTTGTCAACCATGGTCTTCATTCTGAAGCTTTAGACAAGCTTTTAGACAGCCTGGGCTCAAGCCTTGGAGCTCTTGGAAGATAAGGACTGAGACCTTGAACTTTATTTGATATGCTATGCAGAAGAATGCAGCATAGCTTCGCTATGTTCATGGTAGCCTCTACTTCTGAGGAGACATGCTGCAGGATTGTCTACTAGTTGGAGTTTCCTAAATGCTGAAGGTTTCCTAGGTCTATTGCATTGCTGAAATCCATGCTGAAAGGCATGAATAACAGAGGCCAGTCTTCATTCGCCAGGATGAGACAGAGTGTCCTAGCTAAGCAGAGATGATAGAAAGTGTAATTCCCATATGCTGCTATGTGTGAGTTCAGTGCAACGCTGGCAGACCAGGTGCCAGCTCATGCCAACGTTCCCCATATCTCCATTGAACACTGACAAAGATGTGGCTGGAATCAGTCTGACTCACAGTATGATAGTATTGTTTAAATAGGTCTTAGAATTGTAAGAATGTGATTAGTGTTTAGACTTGAAGAAATGCTTGTAAATTGCTGCATGCATTCATCTCACTTATAATATCTGTATTCCCATGTTATGATGAAATATATAAGTGTTTGCTCTGTAACTGTAATACACCAAAGAGGAGAAAAGCATTAATGAGTGTGAACTGCTAGTTTCAGCAAAGAAGGCCTATCAACACCAGACAAACTATGGTGGAACATCAGAGGACAAAAGATCAGACTAAATGATCACGATGGTCCCTTCGGACCTTAAAGTCCATGAAGCTAAAGGACTTTAATTGTTGTCCACTCTCCTGCACTCGCGCAACCACCCTTTCCCATGAAAAGGAGGTGTGCAAGTGAATTCTTCCGAAGAGCTAAATCTGCAACTTGAAGCAGAAAGGGGAAGAAATAAAACGATGTAACAAAGAGGACCTGTATCGCTTTGCTACTTGGGCTGTAGGGGGACAAGTTTATGTAGGTATAAGGGGCCCCCAGTGTTTAGCCTGGGTTAGCCCTAAAGGATTTCTATAGCTTGCTTATTATAGAAATCTATGATTTTTTGAAATTTAAGACCATAACTCATTTATATTTACCTGCTTATAAATACCTTATAATTACCTTATAAATAACTCTCTTATTTCCTTTCCTTGGTTCATAAATCTTTAGGCAGTTTATAGGATTAGCTACAAGCATTATCTTTGGTGTGAGATTTTAGGGGCAATTGACCTGGGGTATGGGTCTGGGATTAGGATTAACCTGAATATTTGTGAGTTTTTGGATATAAGGGACCATCTGTCACAAAGGCAAGCTTGCAAGATAGATTGGAGCACACAACAGAACTGTCTATGACTCCATGCTTAGGTTGGTACAGTGCCTGAGAAGTTTACACTGATACTTGGTGAAATCTAAGTGTATAATTCACAGCCAATTTGAGGTTTGTGCCCTGGTTTTTAACAGTCTGCCCTGAGTTTGTGCTCTTGAGCCATCGCAGGATAGTTTGGCACAGGTGAAGTCTTGGCAGGATTCACATACCACCAGTAGGTTAGGGTTATAGATCATACTCCCAGTACTGTTAAGGTTTAAACTTGATATTGAGAGTTTTTAAGATTAAAGAATAGACAAAATGAGTGAACCACAGTCATATAATGGTCATGGGAAGCAAGACCTTGAGCAGTTATGTAAGAAGAGGGGAACGTGCCATAAAAAGAAAATCCCAGTTCAGGAGCTGAGAGCTTTGCTCAGAAGTTCTGACCATGGGGAGCCTGACGTATATAGAGAGAGGATCCTTTGCCCAGACACTGCAGAGGAGACCAGTGTTGCGGAACTGGCCCAGTTGCAGCACCTGAGAGCCAGGAAGAACTCGAGCACAAGAGCCTGATGGCAGAATTGTGGATCAGCCAGACCAAAGCAGTCGAGGAGAAAGCCCACTAAAGACACACGGAACAAACAGCAGCAGTTAAGTCCAGCGGAGAAGTTGAGGAGAGGGCACACAGCAGGTAGATGGAAGCCCAAACATTTCAGCTCAAAATACTGAAGCGGCAAAAGGAGCATCCCCAGCCAGTGATTATAGCCCCTCTCAGAATAAGGGAATCGGAAAAATTCTGCCCAATTTATAAGGAAACTAACTGTGGAGCAGAGTTCCCGTCCACTTTTGAGAGACTATGTGGGATGCACAATATCCCAGTGGATAAGCAAATACCTATCCTCTTAACCAGGTTAACTAGGAAAGCCAGACAAGTTAGTAATGATATGGAGGAGAGTGATGCTAAGGGACACATTAAATGTAAAGCAAATGTGTGGAAACGATTTAAAATGATCTGAGGCCTATCAGAGAAAGTATAGAAATCTCAGAATGTTTGACAATATGACTCATGTTGAATATGTACCCAAAATGTGTAATTTTATGCAAAAAGGGGCCAGCACCGCGCTGCTTCCCGCAGCCTCCATTGGACCAGGACAGCGAGCCGGGGCCAGTGGGAGTTGCGGTCGGCGAAACACCAGGTAAATAAAGCAGCAGGGCCAGCTAAGGGTGCTTACCCTGCGGTCCCGCGTGCCATCGTTGCCTATCCCTGTTCCATCCCTTCCATAAACTTACCAAGCTCAGTCTTGACCCCACTGCTCCCCTTGGAAGACTGTTCCAGAATCTTACTCTTCTGATGGTTAGAAACCTTCACCTAATTTCAAGCCTAAACTTGTTGATGGCCTGTTTATATCCATGTGTTCTTGTGTCGACGTTGACACTTATTCTAAATAATTCCTCTCCCACTCTGGTATTTATCCTTCTGATGTATTTATTGAAAGCAGTCGTATCTCTACTTGGCCATCATTTGGTTAGGCTAAACAAACCAAGCTCTTTGAGTCTCCTCACATAGGGTAGGTTTTCCATTACTTGGATCATCTGAACAGCCTTTCTCTGCACCTGTTCCAGCTCATCTTGTGATGAAGAAGTTACTCAGAATAAGCTGTTTGTCTTTCTTTGATGCTGGTACTGATAGTCTCATAGATCTCTTGAATCACATGGCTGTAGAGAAAAGGCACTATTTTTTTCAGAGATAAGTCAGAGAATGTGTTACATTGTAACCTCAACTTTCATTTAACAGGCTTGAGTCTAGCCCTTTTACAGAATCAGGACATGCCCTGTGGTAAAGTGTCAACCTTTTCTGACACCTTTATTTTTGAAGAATCTCTATATACTCAAGTGGCAGATGTGCTTCTTGGGGAATAAATCAGACTCTAGCAGTGTTCACGTAGCAGATGGATGCATGTCAACTTCTCCATAGTCAATCTCTATGGATGATTGTTGTTCTTAGACAGATCCTGAGAGCCGAGCCCCAAGAGTGGAATTTTTTCACTGTTAACTTTGAAGAGAGAGAATTACTTACCTTTCATTCTTCTTCCAGAAGGTATGTGCAGAAATAAATTCATGTCTACTCACCCATCTTCCCTGCATATTTCAAAGCGTATATTGGCATCTCTTAGTGCTTTCTACTTTTCTCCTGAAAAGGAACTGACAGTTAAAAACGCCATGGGACTGCTGAACTCTCTAAGCAGGGACAGAATTTTCTGCCCACAGACACAGAAGAAATCAGCAGATCTCAAAAGTTTCTAGCTTTGGGAGTTCCTGGCCTGGCTTGTGCTGGAAGCACAAGACCCAAGAGTATGACTGTATCACAATTTATACCATCTCAAAAGAAATATTACAGGTGGATAATTTTCTTTTCCTGGTTTCTGCATTTCCACTTCTGGCTTCTAGTCCCATGTTGCCTCTTTGTCAGATGACAGGCATAATCTGGCATTGCTTTGACTTTCTAGAGCTTAGGGTGTTTTAGATGTTCTCAGAGTCAGGCTACGATAGTTCTGTGTTCATAAAATAACAAAATTGCTCTGCTGTGATGCAGATTACCTTATAATTCTTACATAAAGCTGCTTTAATTTTATACTTACTTTGGACTCGACCTACAGACTGATATAGCAAAGTCCATATTCTTACACATAACTTTCAAGTGTCATACAGCTATATGCTGATGAAATATGAGTGTTTATTATGGAAAGCCCAGAGATCTTCTAAAACTTTCTCTACACTAACAGATGAAAGACATTCTTTGAACTGCTCGCTTTTGGAAATAAATATTGATTAAGCAAAAGCCAGGATTTTAGACAGCCATTTGCATAAATAATCTGTAGCACTGGTCAAAATATTGAAAACAATTTTTGAGAAAAATGCTAGACTTTTCATTTTGTTTGAAACTGCCCTACTTTCCATTGGAAAATACTTTGGGGGCTGTGTGTGTGTGTGTGTGCGTGTGTTACCAAAAACTGACAACGTCAACAATTTTCCATATCAAATTTCATTTTTGAAAAAAAGGCCATTTTATTTAATGGAAACAACTTTTGTCCAAAAAAATATCACCCATTCTAGAAACCTGTGTGTTCTGGATAAAAATAATGCTCTGGTAAAGCATTCTGAAAAGAGCCATTCTCCGAGAGTCAGGGGACCTCCTTGAGTTCAGAAAATTAGGTTCGTTTCTGTTCAGTAGCTATAAAATTTTGGAGCTAAGAATTTGGTCTTTATACTTCTGCTTATGTGTTTTTTCTCTCAGCATTGCTCACACAGTTCATTATGTTTGTGTCACATCTGAGATGTGGTCCTCATCATCACTGTAGCTATGCCACTTAGACAGGCTCTTGCATTAGACACACCAACTGTAAGCAATACCAATAAATTTTTACTGTTTTTCTATACAGAGGCAGCACCAAGATTGCTTCTGCTATCTCAAAATTTTTAAGGTAGGCTGTTAAGGTACACTGTTTATTCTGTGCCAAACCACACAATAACAATAAGTAAACGCCATAAAATAACTGTTTTCTGTAAGCATATATGAGTGTTGTATAATTTCTGCAGAGGCTCAAGAATGCTTTCTCCAGTGCTGCCCCTCACTCTTGGGAGAGGCTCTACATAAACATCCGCGAAACTAACTCTTCCTCCTCCTTCAAAGCCCCCTTAAAATGCTCCTTTTCCATGATGCCTACAAAAACTTGACAATGGTTAGGCTGCTAGTGTACCGAGACCACTGCTAACAGTGCAGGCCAATGTTGTCTTATTGTTTCTTTGTACTCCCCCTTCAGTAAGTCTCCATCTGTTGTAGCTACTCTTAAACTCTTATATAGCTTACTCTTGTAAGCTGTTTGGGACAGGAGCGCTCTTTGTTCTGTGTTTCTACAGCACTTCACACAATGGAGTCCAGGTCCATAATTAGGGCTACCAGGTGCTGCTATGATACAAATGATAATAGCTAATGAATAATTATACTTAATAAAGAGGTTCTATATCTACTTGTTTCAGATATTAGCACGGAAGGACTTTGTGCATGTGCATCCAACCCTTTTTGGGGGATTCTTCATAACAAACCTGAAAAATATGTGGATCTGGAGAGTCCTGCTTTTCAGGAGAGGACACGTGAACCCATCACTTAGAAAGAAGACTGCTCTCAGCTGCTCCTTTACATAACTGATTCCAAGGATGTCAGATTTGCTGTGCAAATCTTAGGGCACCATCTATCCCTTATTTCAGAATTAATATCCTAATCAGCTATCAGGATATTAGATATAAAAATGTTTCTATATGCTTAAGTATTTAATTAAATTGTAGTAAGTGACCCTCTATTTTGAATTTGGTGTCCCTGCATATATGGTTACTCAAAAATCAATTGAATTGAAATAAATGCCCTGTACTTGGGCTAATGCTGATTAAAGAATCTGTCATGAAGCACTGAGTTGTCTCTGTCTAGAGCTAAATGTGTTGCAAAAAACGTATTCCTAGTTTTCGTATGTTTACCTCACTCTTTACCTCAACCCAGTTTTCAGAGATGAAAAAATGAATTCACAGAATAGTCACAGAAATTAGACTAGAATCAGAGGGGTAGCCGTGTTAGTCTGGAATTGCAGAAGTAACAAAGAGTCCTGTGGCACCTTAAAGACTAACTAAAGTATTAGAGCATAAGCTTTCATGGGCTACGAAAAGCCCACGAAAGCTTATGCTCTAATACTTTAGTTAGTCTTTAAGGTGCCACAGGACTCTTTGTTACTTCAGAAATTAGACTCTCCATTCAGCCTAGCTTTCTTAAGTGCTATATCCTTGAAGTGTTAGGTTAGAGACAGAAATGAGATCAGCCAATCAATCTGTGTTTGAATCTCATGCCAGACAAATATTGGTTGTAGAGAGGAAATTCCTTGTTCAGTAATTTTCTGTAGTTCCATTTTAAATAGTTATTTCAATGTTGAACATCATGGTATGTTTGTCTTCTTTGAAGTAGCAGTAAAATAGGACAGAATCTGCATTTTTCAGTACGGGACTTCCATACTGCCATTGTTAACCACTGGGTCAATTTTTACAATATAAATGTTGCAAGCAGAAGATTCTAGGATTATAATTATTATAATTGATTTGTTAAAAATGCTCACTGATGTACAAAATGAAACCAGTCCCTGTCCCAAAGAACTTAAATTCTGCCATCAACAGCTTTATTTTCAAATGCTTTGCATAGCTTATAATGAGAAGTGTTTCCTGTCTTCAGACCTTTCAGAATATAAGGCTAAGCAACAAAGAATGAAGTTTTCCTACAATCTGCACTTGCATTATTAAATAGCCTGGTATCTTTACTGTTCTCCCTGATATTTAGTTGGCCCTAGGATATGGAATAAATGTGATCTGGAAAAGAGAAGAATTTGAAGGGAGAGAGCAACTGCAGTGTTAGGTGCATGGCCCAAACTATGGTTCTCAAACTATGAACTGAAGGGAGATGACTGGCAATATAGTCCTGGCTCTTCTCCTTTCAATCTGTTAAATCACGTTAAACAAAGTCAAAATATATTAAGTGCTTTCCTAACATTTTTCTTCTGTGTCAACATTTGTTGTAGCTTCTCCCATGGACATTCTGTGATTTCGAATGAAGGGGAGGTTGCCCATGTGATCAGGAACAGGAGGAGTGGTGGTCTATGAGGCCAATTTTTGTGGAGGTGGTTGGGAATCCCATTTTGAGACACATTTGGAATGAAGCATTTCAATTTTTGGTTTGAAATGACTTTTTTGTTTTAAAATGTTAGTTATTTTTAGTTAAATTTTAATAGATCAGAATTGAAACAACACATACAAAATGTTTTGTTCAGATCATTTTGAATCAAGCTGAATTTTTGGGGATGTGGAGCGGTTGTTAGTGAAAATTTTTAAGATTTTGACTTCTTGTCCCAAATTGGAACAGGAAAGTTGTGACCCCTCAGACAATCTCATGGGACAGGAAAACCATTTCCCACCTAGTTCTAATTATTTCAGCGTAGATGTGGTTCACTCTTTGAAGAAGTTTGAGTCTCCTGCAATAACATCTTCTGTGACTTAAGATTTTATGGGAAACCTGATTTACTTAAAAAGTTCACATTAGTCATGTCTCCCTCGAGATATGTTACATGGAATTCCACAATAATACATAAATATTTGCATTTTTAATACAACAAACTCCAAAGATACGTAAACTTAATTCAGTAAGGTTTGTCCAGGATAATGCAAGAAATTGCCCTATCTGTCACAAATAGCAGAAGTGATTTGAGACATTCTTATTTTAAGCCCGGCTTTAGTTCTATTTGTGGGTTGTTGGGGTAATGAATCTCTTCTTTGGTGGTTTTCATTTGATTTTGTGCTTGTTCATATCGTTGATTACTCCAGTGTCCTCTTAAAAACGATAAGCACAGTAACTGAGAAGTCTATGTCAGATGATAAATAAGCAACTTGTGAATGAATATCCCATGATGACCCAAGTTTAAAAACAAGCTCTTCCAGATTGGGTGTTTTGTCGTTGCAGATGAATTTTTGGCAAGCCAAAGAACTTAGACGGAAGGTACATCGATACTGCAAAAAAACCCAACAACCTAAATGTCGTAGCAAGTCTCAGAGCCTGGGTCATTTGTTACCCAGAGTTCTTTCAACCCAAAGCTCTTGGTAACTTTTACTCTATGCAAGGTAGTGTCAGGAAATAAATCAGAGGAGATACGGCTGTCCAACTGATAGATGGCTGGCACAAACAGGACAACACAAGAGTGCTTTCACTTAAAACTAAACTTTACTTAGTCTCACGGACTTGCACATGTCCACAACAGGTTAGTAAAATACCCCCAACCCTCCATAATTACTGAAGCTGAGTGTGACTCTTGAGTTGCTGTAGCGCGGGCGGTCACCCCGCTCTGACCCTGAAGGAGTTAAAACAGCCCTGGAAAAAGGCTGCCCTGGGGAACCAAGAGGGTAGGCTGATTGGGGAAGCAGCCACAGCTGGGCCATGCCTCAATCAGGCCACAACTGGCCCTGATAAAAGGGGTGGTGGCCAGGAGCTAAGCAGTCTCCCTCCAGCTTTAGAGGGAGAAGGATCTAGATGCCTGGGAGTTCAGAGTACAAGCAAAGCAGAGCAGGATTGGGGAAAAGGGCAAGAGGAGCAGGGGAGCTTCAGCCTGGCAATTCCCCAGACTGCAGGTACTGGGGTTGTAGAGGTGCAGCCCAGGATTAGGCAGAGGCAGCGGCAGCTGGTCCGACCCCCTTGCCGATGATGAGTGGCCATTACAGACGGCAGTCTGCCCCAGTGAGTGGGAGCTCGATAATGACTGGCATTAGCCACTTAGGCAAAGTGGGATGGAGGGCTGGGGGTTTCTCCGGGAGGGGAGACCCAGTGTATGGGGGTACTGCTGGGGCAGAACCCCAGGGCGAAGGGCATCAGGGTCTGGGAGGGACACGGGGCCTGAGGCAAGCCACTGACCACCAGGAGGCGCTCTGAGGGCTGGAGAGCTAATTCCCTGGATGACCAGCAGGAGGCGCCATGCTGGCGAGTCATGACATTGCTACAGTGGCACAGAGGCAGCCCATCTGCTGGTGGGGAACACAAGATGTATCCAGAGGGAGAGTCCAGTCCTAAAGAGTCCCACTACCTCAAACATTTCCCCCTTATTTATACATAGTAATAGAATGACATGTCCCTTAAAGAAAACTTGTTAAGTAAGCAGTTCCAATGGTCAAGCAAGAGGTTCCTTCTGATTATTACTAATTAATGAGGTGTGGGTTTTTCCAGAGTTTGCAGCCTTCAGGCCCCAATAGACATTCCTGGGGCACATCCTGCTCTTCTAAAATGCATGTATCAGCAACTTCTACACAATTCTTATCAGGAAGGATGCAGAGTCGAGCTGCCCTTTCTGTGGCACCCAAAACCCCTCCCCTCCTTCCTTGGTTAAGCTAAGCCTGCTGACTTGGCTGCTTTTAGCAATAAGCCATAGTGATTTCAGGCACTTCGCTGGTTTGCTGACATCTCCCCATACAAGTTGATTTAGCCTTGCTGGGCTCGGGCTATGGAGGTATTAGCAGTGCATACATTCCTGCTCAGGCTGAATACCCACCCCTCTTGCTGGGTTTCAGAACCTTTCAAAACAAGGTCATTGTACTTTGGAAGATGTAAACAAGTACTGAAGCCATCGTTGGCATCCATCACTAGACAAACACAAGGGAATAGACCTCTTGCAAGCTGAGGAAGATGTGTCTTTCAACCGAGGGAGAGGCTGAAGTCTCTGAAAACTAAATATAGGTGAGAAACCTGCTTAGGCAAAGATCTTTCACCTAGAAATACAAGAAATACAATACACCTTGTGCTTCTGTGGAAGATCCTGACTGACAGAAAGTCAGCCATGGCTGGGAAGGAAAAAGATTGTTGAGAGAAACCATTTTGGACAAACTTGTACCTTTCTAGATTAAGTTTTGGACTTTTAGATGTGTGTTTTCACATTTGTTTGCCTGTAACCATCTCTAATATTATTTATTTTTTACTAGGCATCACTTAATCTATGTTCTGTTGTTATTACATTTGTTTTATTTTTACTAGAAACCATCTTAGTGCAGTGTTTGAAGGGAAGGATGTATTTCCCCAAGTTCGATTAATAACCTGTAATGTACTTTTGGTTTATTTAAAGGAGCAACAAACCATATTGTTTCTCTGGGCTGTCCAGGAGTGGGCTGGATGTTGCAGAGAACACAGTTTGTGGGAAATTTGGGAGTGGGAACATGTTGGGACCATCTTGCTGGTTGTAACCAAGGCTGGTGGACACCAGAGTGGAACTGTGAGGCTGTAGACAGGCTGCCAGGGTCAGCGCTGCTGAACCAGGGCTTTCTAGCACACACTTAGGGTGTGACCTGCAGTCTTGTAGTCTGGCTGTGAGTGCCCCATACTGGGAGCTACAGCAGTAAAGCACTGTAAGGCACCTCAAGATTATAGGGTAAAAGGAGACACAACCCTACTCTGGTCCAAATTGCACCAAAGTGAGACAGTTCAGAGGCAAATTAGAGATAAGTTAGGACATAACCCCAGGTCATGTTGTAAACATGTTTTGGTCCACTCTGGTTTGACATGTGTTTTAGATTAAATGTTAATGTTCCGGCAAATGCTATCTCTATTGATATCGACACCAAATAAGAAGGTGTTTAATATTAAATAGTCAATGAGAAAGTAGAAAATATTTAATTCTGAAAGCAGAAATATATATCTGGTAAAAGATGGATGAAGTGTATTTTTATAATTGATTATATAAAGGGTAGCACACTAATTTTTGATTAGGTGCACTCATCTACCATTAAGGTACTGAGAGAGAAAGGATTATACCTGCTTTTCTCATTTAGGGACTGAGAACCCCTAAATACATCATTTCATTTTAGAATGAGAGTATGAACACAAATAAAAAGAGGAATGCTTGTGGCACCTTAGAGACTAACCAGTTCATTTCAGCATAAGCTTTCGTGGGCTATAGCCCACTTCATCGGATGCATAGAATGGAACATACAGAAGTAAGAAGCATTTATATACACAGAAAGCAAAAGAAATTGTACATTACCATACCAATTCTAAGAGGCTGTTTAATTTGGATGGGCCATTATCAGCAGGAAAAAAAACCTTTTGTAAAGGATCTGTGTCTGACAGGTGATAAGAACCTTTGAAGGGAATTTAACTAGGGAAATGCATTCAATTAGTGTAATGACAAAGCCACTCATAGTCCCTGTTTAACCCTTGGTTGATAGTGTCCAATTTGAAAATTAATTCCAGTTCCTCAGCTTCTCGTTGGAGTGTATTCTGGAGGTTTTTCTGTTCTAAAATTGACACCATCAAGTCTTTAATAGAATGGCCAGGGATTTTGAAGTGTTCTCCTACCGGTTTTTGAATGTTATGATTCCTGATGTCAGATTTGTGTCCATTTATTCTTTTGCGTAGAGACTGTCCGGTTTGGCCAATGTACATAGCAGGGTATTGCTGACAACTGATGGCATATATCACATTGGTAGGTGTGTAGGTGAATGAGCCTCTGATGGTGTGGCTGATGTGATTAGATCCTATGATGGTGTCAGTTGAATGGATATGTGTACAGAGTTGGCATCGGGCTTTGTTACAAGGATAGGTAGCTGGGTTAGTGTTTTTGTTGTGGGGTGTCTGGTTGCCGATGAGTATTTATTTCAGGTTGGGGAGCTGTCTGTAAGCGAGGACTGGTCTGTCTCCCAAGATCTATGAGAGTGAGGGATCATCTTTCAGGATAGGTTATAGGTCTTTGATGATGCGTTGGAGAGGTTTAAGTTGGGGGCTGAAGGTGATTGCTAATGGTGTTCTGTTTTTTTCTTTGTTGGGCCTGTCCTGTAGTAGGTGGCTTCTGGGTACTCGTCTGGCTCTGTCAGTCTGTTTTTTCACTTCCCTGGGTGGGTACTGTAGTTTTAAGAATGCTTGGTAGAGATCTTGTAGGTGTTTGTCTCTGTCTGAGGGATTGGAGCAAATGTGGTTGTATCTTAGAGCTTGGCTGTAGACCATGGATCGAGTGGTGTGTCCTGGATGGAAGCTGGAGGCGTGTAGCTAAGTATAGTGGTCAGTAGGTTTCTGATATAGGGTGGTGTGTGACCATTATCTATTAGCAGTTTCTGGTTTTCTTGTCAGACCTGTTTGCTTAATTACCTATTTTATATTAAATAAAATTTTAAGGTTATCACTCGTGTCATTCACAGTCCCCCACTAAATGAATTATCTGTAACCTCTCTGGAGGCTTGAACCTTAAAGAATTCTCTTTGATTTTATTCCTTGTTTTTTAAGTTACTATTTGGGCACACGAAAATCAAAGGATACAATAGTTATGCTGGCTCAGAGGTGTAATTTTTCTTCACACTCCCTCCTCACGTAGCTATGCCAGCAAAACTTTTTAGTGTAGACTTGAGCTTTACTCCCACCCCTCCATCACTATCTGGGGACAGCAAGTAAAATTATCGCTGGTCCTGAACCCCTGGAGCATCAACAGTGAGACCAGCGGGTGTACAAGAGACACTGTTTCCAGGATCAAGTCCTTCAATAGCGGGAAATTATTTTGTCTTATACCTAGCGAGGTACTTATATAGCCCTCATCACCATAGTATTGAGTGGCTCACAAACATTAATAAATGTATCATCTCCATGCCCTATAAAGTAGAGAAGGAAAATGGAGCCACTGAAGGATGAAGTGACTTGCCCAAGGTCACACATTTGAATTTAGGTCTTCTGAGTCCCATGCTGGTACCTTAACCACAAACCATCCTTCCTCCTCTTGTCTGTAAACTGTCTATTTAGTTACTAAGCCATACAAGGAAGGCAGCTGTCCTAGCTATCCAGCATTCCTTTGGTTGTCATATCAATAATAAATAAAATCATATGTAAGACTTACATGTATGCCATCTTTTCTAACTTCAAAAGAGCGAAATGGGATTTCTTTTTTCTTCCTCCCTGAAAATTTGTAATCAAAACATTTTTTTGCTCCCAGACTGAATCCCTTAGTGTCAATAGTTGTCCTAGAATCAATGAGGACAACCCATTACATACTCCTGTAAAATGTTTATAGTAGCCATTATAGAAAGCATTCTTGTGGTCTGCATAGACGGTACCAAGCAGTGTACTGTAAAGTGCACATTTAGCTGAACGTGGAATAAAGCCAATAAAATCTTTATTTAAATTACAATAAAAAATAAAAAAGCTCTCGTGCTATACTTTAGTCTCTTTGAGAAAACCAGAAATAGAAATGGTAGGGAAATCAGAGGTTACAAACAGAGATATATCTTACTCTGTGTGACACGGTAGAGGGAGAGACAGACACTGAAAGATGGAGCCATTAAACAACTATAAAACAGAAAGAAAAAGTGAAGCGAAGGAAAGAGAAAAGGGTGAGGAGGAAGAACAAAGGAAGAAATTGTTCTAAGGGGACAGATTCTTAGCTGTGGCTTTGCTAGCAGAAATGCTGTCTTAAAGGGACTAGCTAAAAACTTCCCCTAATATCTCTGTCATTTGTTGGTTACCCTCTACATGTGAGGTGGGGGGAGTGGCCGGGAGCCGGGTGTTGGGAATTATGTGGCGGGGGGGTAGGCTTTGCCTGAACTCTGAGGGGCACAGTTATCCCCTAAGCTTTTCTGAATTAAGCCATGGGATCATTTTGACCCCAGACAGCGAAGGAACAGAGAAACAGAAAGGTGACCTACTTGTGTTCTCAGATTCTGATCTGTGCCTGTGTCTTGTTTAGTTAATATGACGTTAAAAACTGAAACACTTCCAGTAAGTGACATAATATGTTTTCAGTTTTAATCAGACATTTTCCTGCACTGATTTCAGGAAAAGAAATAATTAACTATCCTTGCAGCTTTAATTGGTAGTGATTAGTGCTCCCTACCTCAAGATACACATTCTATTCAAAGACAATGGGGAGTCTGTTGTGAAGTACTGCGTCTATTCATTTGAAGGAGTGCATGAGAATGTTAATTAGAAAACTGCTCAAGCTAACAAATCCCATAGACCATTCTGCAGACGCATCTTGTAGAAATGGCAACTTAAAAGTGCACCTTTGGGACCTGAAACAGGTCCAGGTAAAGATATTCCTTTTTAAAGTATACATTACATTCATGACAAGACAATATCCCAACCCATTCAGTGACAACAGAATATTTTGCAACATAGCATATGATTATTCAAGCCCCAAACACCGAATCAGTAACACAAGTTGGCTTCTTAGCTGCTGCCATTTTGTGGGAGATTTTCAATAGGAAACAAAGGCAGCTGGAAATGACTGTTATGCAATAGAAGGCTTTGTTGTATTGTATTATCTCCCAGTAGCGAGGAAGCAAAATATTGCACTGTGTTTAGTGGAAATGTGTTAGAAAACTGACTGATAATAAGATGTATGTAACTCTGGGAACTGATTGATTTCAAGAGTTTGGGTGAAGCCACCAAGAGTCACCGTACTGGAGTCACCGTACAGGGGTCATGCAGAAAGTCTCTGGCCACTAAGGGCACATTTAACCAGCAATTAAATAACTGCAGCTGGCCTGGGTCAGCTGACTTAGACAGCCAGGCTTTACAATAGCTGTATAGATATTTGGGCTTAGCTTCGAGCCCGAGCTCTGGGACCCTGAAGCGGGGAGGGTTCCAGAGCCCAGACTCCAGTGCAAACCCAAATATCTGCACAGCAATATTTAGTGCTGCTGACCCGGGCAGCCGCAGGTCTTTTATTCCAGTGTAGATATTCCATAAAATCTTGTGTAGGATTTAAGGTGTGATGGTAGCACCTAGACACACGGGCTAGCTAACAGTTTTAAAGGTCTGTCTGGACAAGGCACAGTGGTTTAATACATGCTTAACTGGTCCTGTTAAGTAAAGCATGCATTAAAGGCAAGACACCTTGTTTAGTCTAGACTTTTGAAATATGTTCATTACTGTGAAGTCTAGACTAGGTTTAAAGAAGTCATTTTAACTAAAGCCCATGAGGGAACTGGGTTGATGCTCCTGCCTGGTTCAAGTCATGCTGTGTCTCAAAACACCCTTTCAAGGATCCCATAAAAAGGTACTGAAAAGTTATTCCAAGTTAATGTTAGTTTGTGGAATTACAGCATCAGCTTAATGATCAAAGAGAAAAAAACAAAGATTTCCTTTATCTTGAACATTACATACATGAAAACAACAACTGAGTGGTTCCATTACATAGGAAGGTTCAAATCACAATAGTTGGGAGAGGAAAAATTAAAATGATGGAGGAAAATCTAATACAGTCATCATCTGCTTTAATACTAGTCTCTTCACAAATTTTGAAAATTTCCATGCTACATTCCTTTCCCAAGCTTTTGGAGACTAAATCTATATTCAGGTCTTTGATTCATTTAAACAGCTTGGAATTATTGAATTAATACATTTTCCCATGGATCTGTATTTGGTATAGCAGCTTTAGACCAAAGGTTTAATTTTGCTTTCCAAACAACAAATAAAATCTGTATTTTTTTACTAGGAGTTATAACCAATCAGTCAGTCATTGGGACCATAACTAAAGTATTGCAATAATCTGTGTGATTAATTCTAGAATTTCTTTCCGACCTCTTCAAATATGAATGCAGTCTGGAAGCTTGTTTTCAGTTTACATTTCAAACAAATAATGAAAGAGATTCCATGCAACAATGGTTTTTCCAACTTTTGCGGGGGAAAGTTGGCAGTATAGGATTTATGATGTCCACAACCATTTTTTTTTTTTTGCTTCTAATGAAGTGGTGAATCTTTACTCTATTGTCACCTAGGCCCTGATCCTTCAAATTCTTGCGCGTGTGCTTAACTTGAAGCATAGGAGTAATCCTTTGCAATAAAGTATTGCAGGACTGTAAATTTAGCAAACAACTGAAATTTTTTCAGTTTTTGCTTTTTCAGGTCTTTGGCAAATACTGGAAAATTTCGAACAAAATGAAAGTTTTAGTTTAAAGATGGCTATTTTTAATTTAAAAAATTTTCAGATGAAAAATTTGACCTGCACTATCTCTAGCTATAGAAATACTCTTTCTGAACCAGAAAATAGGTGGCTTAAAAACACAGAGCCTGATCCTTCTCCCACTGACTTCAATGGCAAAAAAGACTCCCATCATCACTGAGAATCACAATTGGGCCCCAAACAATACACAACAAAAATCACAAATATCTTTGTTTGATTTTAACCTATTTTCTTCAAAAATAGCTAGTAGTGCATGAAATTCCAAGGAGATTTAACTGTATAGAAAGTCTGAAGAGGAAATGACAGCTATTCTCAAGTTAAGGGCAGACAAATGTTAGAGAAAATTCAAAATTTTAATCCTGGTAATTTTTGAATGGCCTGTAACTCACAAATCATTGGGATTTTCTTTTACTCAGAAAATGTGGCCAAAACTGCAGTAATATGTACTTATTCTAGATATTAGTTAATCTACAAGAAAAACACATTGTCTTCAGTTAGAGTTCTGCCTGTATAATCATTGTTCTGTGGGTGTTATATGTCCTCCTTCAATCACTAGTTCACAAGGCTACTTGCCTACCACCAGCTAGTTGAGCTAGTCCTGTAGCTCAAGCAATAGAGCAAAAAGTTCTGGGTTCAATTCTTGGTGATGACCTGGTGATGTGTATAGGATCTGCAGGCAGACAGATTTTTTTGCTTCACTTGGTCTGGGATTTCAAGGTACATACTCTTCAATCAGCCTCCATTTCAGTCTCGATAGTCTTATCTGTATAATGATTTAGATTCACAGTAGGTAGACATAACAGTAGTTAATGCTAATGAAGTGTTATATATTCCATCCACAGCGATTCAGAGCTAAACATTTACCATGAAGTGTTACTGCAAGAAGATGTATTGTGAAATGGTGGGAATGTTTATTTTCCTCCAAATTAAACTGTTGCAAAGGCATTAAGATGCTTAAATGTAATATAGTGTCATAGTCACTCTGCAAGCTGTGTCAAATGTCTAGAAGGAAATCTCACTATATATTTCTAAAAGATGCACAATAGAGGAACAAAGCAACATTAATTAAAAAGCTGGGGCTTCAACTCTAAGTTTGAGGTTTATTTTTAAATGGATCTACCAATAAGAATAATTTTGGGGGAAAAGTGGGGAGGGGCAAATGTCATCAACATGAGCAGCACAGGGAGATGAGAAGTAAGAAAGGGTGCACAACAATAAGAGCATGTATATACTCAGTGAGTCTGAACATATCTTGATGGTTCTGATACACTAGGGTTTTTTGATAATTGATTCTGTTCTGACAGGTGACACAGCAGAAGTGATTTCTTAGGAGACGTGAATGATGTGGTCTGGCAAATGGCTTTTAGGAATTCATTCCACTAAACAAGACATATAGGGAGGAGAGGAAGATGAGGGGATCCTTGAGTCTGGCATCACAGTGTAAATGGGGAGTGGTGAGGAAGAAGAAAGGAGGCAGGTCAGATATAGGACAAGTCTGAGTGAAAATGAGGAGTAACCACTTGAATTTGATATGTGGAGCTGTGAAGTGTTGATGGAAGTATTTGAAGAGGGAGATGATTGGATTACTGGCTTTACCTTTGTGTTCAAATAAATATTTTTCCTAAATACTACAATGCTTTGAACCAGGAATGAGTTCCAGGCTGTTTTCTGCTCTGCATATCATTCCTCTCAGAAGGTGTTCAGTCAGTGACTTCTCACTCAGCTGTCCTGAGGTAAGTCCTTCAGATAATAGGAAAATTAGAAATAATGTCAAAAACTTTCCCTGTCACTTGTATAACCAAGGCTCATGTGTTCTTCTGTCATTTTAGTTTTATCAGTTTGTCACACTGAATTTTTTTTGGTAGTAGTTTCTTCTCTGTATTATGTTTGTAATGGGAAAGGCCTTGTGAAGGAATTAATTCATCTCTTTGGGTGGGAGTCTAATGGTCCAAGCCCTTCTGTCTTCAGACCCTCCCCTCAGCTGGATTCCCCAGGGGTAGACATCTGCCTTTGGTATTGCCTAAGGGTTGATAGGAGAACCAAACTCACCCTCTCCATTAGGTTCTGATCCAGGGCTCAGTGGTAAGCAGCTAAATCCTGCACCCCAGAGTGGTATACTGCTGCCTCCCTGGATCTTTGTCTATGAGTCCCCTCTCTTCCCAATGGATAAAGTATCTAAGAACATGAGAACAACCATATGGGTCAGACCAATGGTCCATCTAGCCCAGTTTCCTGTCTTCTGACAGTGGCTGATGCTTGATACTTCAGAGGAAATTAACAGAACAGGGTAATTTTCAAGTGATCTGTCCCCGGTTCACCAGTCCCGGCTTCTGGCAGTCGGAGACTTAGGGACACCCAGAACATGGCCATTCATGGACCTGTCCTCCGTGAACTAAAGTCATTAAATAACTGAACTCAAAGATAAAGTCTCAAACCTTTGGATAGTTGTAAGTCCCTCCTTTGTGGGTGTGACCAAGTCACTATAGCTGAGCATCAGATAGGAGAAGCTCCTGCAATGCTCCTTCCCAGCAGCTCAGACTATAGGTCCCTGCTACTGTCTGCCTCCACTTCAGCTGCTCTGCTCTCCTATTAACCTCATCCTCCAACCCATGTATGTTTTGCAGATATGGTGATATGACCCAGGGACCTCTTGGTGCCAAATGGTAGAGGGTACTGTGAATTCATAGGGTTTTACAGGAATCCCTTGGTTCAGATATATGCATAAAAGTACACCAAAGGGTGGCGTGTGAGGTCTCTTCTGCAAGCCAGGAGCACACTGGTCATTGTAAGCATTACACAAGGCAGTTAAAGTCTTGGAGCCTCAGGCATTTTCCTTTTGTGGGGAGGTAACCAACATGTATCACCCTGTCTGATCATTTGTGTATTGTCTGAAAAATCTATAAAAATCTACCGGAAGAAACAAACTGGCAGGGATGTGTCCTGCTTATGAATGAGGACAAAGGATGGGACCTGTATATTTTGGAGAGGCGAAGGACATACGGGGTCCTTCACCTAAGAGGCAGGCGATCAGCCTGCCTGCCTCATGAAAAGAGGATCACAGGCGAGCCTGACTGTAAAACATTGTGAGGATTTTGGGTGAGCAATACTCAACAAGACATTAGAGTATCCCGGTAATTAAGTCTAAGCTGTAGAATGCATGTTATGATTTTATTTCATTTTATTTTTGTAATAATTTTTTCCAGTATTTCTACTTGGTATTACTAGATTTCACTATAGACGTATCTAAGTGCTATGTTTTAAGCAGAACGGTGACCTGCGATAGAACTGGTAAGCTAGGGTAAACTGTTTCTTTAGAAGCAGCAAATCTGTGACTACTACAAGTGTCCCATGGATCAGAGGTTAAACACTCCAGGGAGATGCTTGGAAGTTGTAGTGTGGCTGATGCTAACTAGTGGAGAGACAGTGAGGCCTGCAGAGGCCTAGACAAGGGTGCTTGTGTTGCCCATGGCCAGTGGGATTGGGGAGCTGACTTACAGCAGGCACAGACAAGGCTTCCTCCTGCTAAGGGCGGGTGATCGTGAGATGCCTCACAACCCTGGGTGTCCATAGGAAGCATCACAGGCAGGGTGGAGACACCTGGGCCAAGAGAAGCTCTTTAACCACTTCCTTTCCGGTTTTGGATTTGTACACCACCTCACAGCCTTGTGTGGACAGAGGTGTGCTGATTCCTTTCTGTTCTGTGCTTCTATCTGGCAAGCTGTCTGGAGTGGCTCAGGAGCATAAGTATCAACCTCTGGGCAGACTGTTGAGAATCAGGGCATACACCCCAAATTGGTTGTGAGTTGTACACTTAGATTTCATCAACCAGGTATCAGGTGTGAGCTCCTCAGGCATTACAACAGCCTTACATGGAGTCACAGACTGGGACTGGGGCATCTGAGACCCTTAGCTCCTTTGAAAATTTCAGCCTCAGTGTAGTGGGGCGGCTGCCCAACTCCAGGAAAAGGGGGCTTAAAACAGCTCAGGAAAGGGTTGTGGCTGGGAGCAAACAAGCTCCCAGGCTGACTGGGAAGGCAGGCGCAGCTGGGGCCAGACCAGATTAGGAGGCAGCTGGCCCTGATAAAAGAGCTGCTGGTTTAGAGCTCAGAGACAGAGTCTACTCTGGCTACAGAGGCAGACAGGCCTGGCTACTGGGGAGCTTGAGAGGGTACCTGGAGTGGAGTAGGGCTGGGGATAGGCTAGAGGAGCTGGGGAGCTCTGCTCTGGAAACTCCCCAGGCTGCAGGGCCTAGTCTGTGGCCAAAAAGGGGTACTGGGGTGCAGGGGGCAGTCCACGGGTAGGCAGAGGCAGCAGGCCAAACCCTCCTTGCTGGGGATGTGTGGCTGTTACACTGCAGTCTGCCCCAGGGAGCGGGGGCTTGATGATGACTGGCAGTAGCCTAGACTGAGGCAAGATGGGGCTCAGAGAGTTGGGGGTTCCCTAGGGAGGGGAAACCCAGTGAGACTGTGGGGGTACTGCAGGGGTGCAGCACCTCAGGGAAGAGGGCACCGGGATCCGGGAGGGACACGAGGCCAGTGGCAAGCGGGACATCGGCCTGCAGAGGGCACTCCAGAGGCTGGAAGAGCTAATTCCCTGGATGACCAGCAGGAGGCACTGCAGGGATGAGTTGCTGCTCTGCTACACTCAGTTATTAACAAATTATTCTGTTTAACAACATGGTATTTCAACAGCGGTAATGGTATACGTTTGTGTATTGACAAATTTACCTAAAGAGATTAAATGGCAGAAGCAACTATTTAGATATTGAAAATATATGCTCAAAGATTAATTTACGCTAAGAGGAATGTCCATTATCTCATAAGCAGGGGCTTTTTGTGTAGGCTTTTCTAGTATTATGGTTAATTCTGAAAGAGAAAAGGGATGACTGGATTCATTTAGTGGAAAAAATTTTAGAAAGTTGAGTCGAGAGAGATTTCATTTTTCTAATGCCTTAGTGACCTTGAACTATAAAACCCTTAACTTGAGCCAAAAAGGAATGATTTATTCAATGCCACAGGAAGGCACAGCAATCTGTCTGAGGGTAAACATGCTAAATCATGAATCAGAACCAAAAAAAAATTGTTAAACTACATATAAAGAGTAGCTCATTAGCTCTGAGCAAGGATACTAGAATCTCCTGTCAGTCACTGCCATGCTGCAGTTGAAAGGATGGAGTGAATGCCACTCCTGTGCACTATGGCCAACCCAGAGAGAAAATTTCCAGCCTCAAAACTACCAGGTGATTTCCAAACGTTTTTAAAGTTTCTGGTTTCTGTTCAATGTAGTGTACTGACAGCTGGGGCTGGTCAGAAGATAACAATTCCTTTTTGTGAAAAATGTCTAAGTTCCAAATGTTGTTTTTATTCTGCTGTGGAATGAAACGGAGACCTTTCAAATTTGAGAGGGCAAGAGCTAGAGAGGGAAAGAGAGAGAGAGAGAGAGACCCCTTCTTCACACTGGAATAGTCAGTAGCTTTGGAGTTCAGGCACTCATCTGGGATGTGGAAGACCTAGGCTCTAGCCCCTGGTTTGTAAGATGACGCTGTTGGCTGGTGATTCAATGTTTCCTGTTAAAGGTGTTCTGCTTTCTGTAAATATATATTCATTAGGCCACAGAGAGAGAGGTTGAGTCTCTAGGCCCGTGGTTGGGGCGCTCAGCTGGGATGTGAGAGACGAAGATTCACGCTCCTGCTCCTAATCAGCCAGAGCAGGGACTTGAATCTGGATTCTCTCCCATCTCAGCTGAGTGCCTCAACCTCTAGGGTGAGCCTGTCTCACCTGGTATTTGTTTCAACCAAGTCTACAGAATATCATCTCTGTGGCTAAATACTTTATCCTGCACCAAAGCTGAATTAATGGGCTGAGGTAGAGAATAAAATTCTCCCTCACAAATTAAAGGAATGTTACAGGAGCTGATTTGTAGCATCCATCCATCACAATGTCATGAGCTGGGTGAAACCATGTTATGGGTTGAGTTAGAAACTGTTTGAGATTGGTAAGTATGAACTCACCTGTTAATTAACATTACTATAAGAATCAGCCCCCATCTAAGACAAGAGTTGTGTGTAAACCCGCTTTTGGCTACATATTATTTTGGCTGAGGAGAGAGGGAAGAGAGAGCCTACAGAAATTGATATAAAACTGAAAAAGACAAAGAGACCGAAACAGCTGAAAGCACAGTGGCTGCCTCTGGAAGAAACCTGCGGGGAGGTTTTTGGGTCAGGGTGCAGGTTGAAAAGAGCACTCTTTGTATGGTCATTGGATTCACCTACTGAGGTATCCAAAACCTTTGCCCCAACACAACACTGGTTCACCTCCAAAACACATCTGCATGCTGTTGCAGGTGTAACCCCATGCGGCACAACTTTGGGGCATGCTAGAAACACAGAATTTTCTGTCTATATCATGCCCATATTCAGTGGAAGCAGAATGGTGGTACTGTGCACTGGGCCTTTATGCTCCCAAGGGTGCATATTTACCTGTTTGTTAGAAGAATTTGAATAATGCAAGCAGACATAATTAGGAGTAATCTGATAAAACTGAAAGGAAAAGTTAAGTAGAATTCCTTGATAGTGATTTCGATTAAACTGTAGAACAAGTGATGTGTTGAAACTGCCATCATTGCAACATTTAAAATTAGACCAGAGAAACCATGAGAAAATGTAATGTAGGGGACAAGCATGCACAACACGGGGGAGTAGATGAGGTGAACTCTGAAAACTCTAGCAAAAGTATAAGAGGCGACTGTTCTGCATTGGATGGGAGATGGAACAGATGACCCTGAAAAGTCTTCAGTGTGATTACTCACATACATAAAGGTATGTGCATGCATTAAGTGCTTTGCTGAACCAGGGCCTAAGTGATTGATGCTGGCAGATAAAAAAGAAGATTTAAAAAGAGGAACTAAGCAAAACACAAATATGTTACCTAAAGACTTTAAGATAATGGAAGGAACTGTCAGTTCACCCTGTGCAGACAACTTCTTAAGTGAAACCGATTGTGATAGCTATCTCATCTTTGTGCTATTGTCCAGGAACTATGCCATGATTTGATTACAGGTAATTAGTCTATAGATGATCTCAGTGCTATTGTTTCACCTCAGGAACTGAAAAAGGAGCAGAAAATATTTACCTGGTCTGAAATGTTTTTAAGGCTCAGTTTCACAAAGCATTACATTTCCTCTCTCAATGTAGACATTTGGTTTAAGTGGGTAGAAATGGAAAACTTGGCCCTGTAACTTTTTGAAAAACTCTAGAGTACTTTCTAAATTGATATCTAACTAATTACATTTTAAATATAATTGCACACTCATAGTCCTTATCAATGAACCGATTTCTCAGAGCTGAATAACTTCCTAAGGTCCCATTTTTTCTCTCTCTTCCACTCTCAGTGGACCCAATCCAAATCTCAACAAAGTCAATGGAAGACTCCAGTGACTTTCAGTGGAAATTGGATTGGACTCACTGTTCTTTTAGGAATCTACTCCCAAGTATCTTCTCTTCAGTTACTAGATAATTCATTTCTCCACGTTAGTATCTCCTCTTCCCTTACAGCACTATCTACACTTCTTTGACTCTTTTCCAAACTGCATTAATTATATATCTTCCTACAGACAGAGTTCACCATCTGAATAATCAGCACAGTGATTTACCAAGCATGATTAATCCAGTCTACCATGAATGTAATTTTCCTGTTACCAAAGAGGAGACAAGAGGAGATCCCAGTTCCTTTTATTTAAAAAAAATTAGGATCACTAAAATGACAAGTTATAAGTCTATTCTAAGTGGGGTCTTATACCAAGATCTACATCTTAACTGTACATGCAGTTTACAGCAATCTTAGTGATCTGTAAAGATAATTTTCAAAAGCACCTATGTGACTTTGGATCCTAACTCCCATTTTTAAAAGTGATGTAGGCACCTACATCCTAGTGACTTTCACTGTCACTTAGACTATAAGGGCCAGATTTTAGGGTATTTAGGCATCTAAAGAGGCAGACAGGTGCCAAGTGGGATTTTCAAAAGTTCCTTACTCCCAAAATCCCACTAGAGCACAGAGTTTTAAAGGTATTTAGACATTCCTGCACTCAGCATTGCAACAACTTAACTGATTTAGGAGCCAAAATCACATTTTTAAAAATTACTTCAGTAGGATTTTGATTTCTAAGTGCCTGTCTGTTTTGAAAATGAGATTTAGGCTCCTAAATCAGTTAAGGTGTTATAATACCGAGTGCAGCAGTACCTAAATACCTATAAAAATCTGGCCCTAAGTGCTTAACTCACTTTTGAAAATGGGATTTAGGCACTTCCAAAAATTGTACCCAATCTTATTTACTATTTGTATTATTGTAGCACTTGTTCTGTTGTAAAGAAGTTTCAACAATAAAAGTGAAGGGACATCAAATCTCCATAGAACAGAAGTAACTTGAGGAGTAAAATGAGCAACAGTCTTAGAAGGATGTTCCTTCTGATTTTCAGACAGTGCTGAGCATTCACTCTCTGAAAAAACAGGTCTTTTAATTCTGCGTCGAGCCAAGCACTCAGAGTCACAAGTCACTTTTGAAAATTTAGGATCCTGTATTTTTTCTTAAATCTTATGCTTAAAATCCTTTTTGGCACACAGGTATCAACTGCTATAATCAGGTAGAGGGACCTGGGGTTGGGGAGGGTGTCCCACTGCAACAGCTATCTAGCAATGGAGAGATTTCATGCAGAAGAGAGAGTACTTTCAGTGTGACACAGGCTGCCCATCTCACATCATGTTCACTTGGCACCTACAATAACAGCTATGAATCAAACAAGCCAAGAGCCTGGGAGAACATTAGTAGCTTCAGAAACTGGTATGATTGTGGGCAGCCAAGAGACCATCTGTGAGTATCAAATATGCCTGCTGTGATGGCTAGAATCCCAGACCAAAAAGATGTAACCTTCCATATGTGATAAGGGGTTAGACCATTGCATTTCCTGCTCTGGGCTGGATTAATGTGAGCAAACACAGTTTAAAAAACAGTTCCTGCAGCTGCTCTGTAAGAGGCTTTGGTCCTGTTGAATCCTGCATTACAGGGTGGAGAGTTGATTTGTAAATGATATCTGCATGCCCACCACTAGTTCAATTCCCTGTGTAAGGCATTCATATAATGTTCCTAAAATGATTCTGCACACTAAGCAGCTAAATAGATCAAACAGGTGTTAAACTACATTTCAGGGTCATGTGCAGACACAAGTGATGAACAACATTTCTGCTGAATAGATCCTGGTAGTTACTGAGATAGATAATATTGATATGACACCTACATTTCAAAATAAATAATTTAGCAAGGAAAGGGAAAGTTTAGATTCCATTTTACACAAAGGATAATTTACTAAAACCCAATGTTTTACTTAGTTTGCAAATTATAATGTGATCTCTATAATGGTGTTTATGATATATTTGCCCAGTTTTCTTTTCACTCCACTTTATAGCTGTTGAGACAGAGATCTTGTCTACAAGAGAAGCTATATTGTTACAATGTAAGGTGTGAATTTACATCACTTATATTACTCCCCTTTGAGCACTCTGTTCCAGAATACAGGGTGATTTCTTTCTGTTTCAAGCTATCCTGGAAAAAGCCACTCTTATTCCAGACTTAGAGTGTCCACAAGGGGGTAATATCTGCACCTTATCTTATACCACACCTTATCTTATACCAGTAAAGCTTCTTGGGTAATTAAGCCATACCTGCCAACACTTCACATCTGTAAACAGGGATGTTTGGATTGACACATGGGGACATATCTTTTCACTCAGCTGAAATACATTGGATCAGAAGAGTGAGAATTGAGTGAGTGGAAAAAGATAGGGTTGTTTTTTTTTTTACTAAAAGAAAGAGACTGTTGTGTCTAAATAGGGATCATTTGCAGATACAGTCCTGGTCCCTGAAAATTCTGTGAGGACAGTTCGAAAAGAGTGCTTTATTTTAGAGGAAAGCGATGGCATTCAATGGAACTCTCCTTTCAGGGCAAGAAACACCCTTCAGGTCAAAAGTATGCTGTGAAAGTATGCAGTATGCTGGTGAAAGTGCAGGCTGGAGGGCTTGGCAGCTTGTCACAGCATTATAGTGTGAGAGGGAGCCCAGGCTGGTGGTCAGGATGCTCAGTGGTTCTCCAGTTCCAGGTGGCACCCCGGAGAGAACCTATCACAGTTGTGTCATTGCTACTTGATTCTCGGTCAATAGAAAATTTAACTAATAAAATGAAGTAATACACACAACCATAGATGCAGCAGACAGGAGCATGGTCTGGAATGGAATTTTTCAGCATGCCACTGCAAAAACAGTTTAAATATCCTATATAGACAGGTTTGTTCTTTGCTGCTTTTTCCTACTGCCTTCATGGTAACGTTAATATCAATCACAATAGTTTATATTTGTATAACCACTTTCATCCCAAAGCACTGTCCAAATCCTAGTTCAAATGATGTCATTTGTTACCCTGATGTACCTCCACTGAAACCAAAAAAACCTACATTACAGATTTAAACCAGAGTAAGTAAGAACAGAATCTGGCCACTAAACTATGTACAAGGATCACTTTTTCCACCACAGCTCTTCATAGTCTGCCTGGGTCTTAACTATCTTTAGTAATTCTGTATCATCTGCAAATTTTGCCACCTCACTTTTTACCCCCTTTTTCCAGATCATTTATGAATATATTGAATAGAACTAGTCCCAGAACAAACCCCTTAGGGATACCACTACTTACTACTCTCCCTTCTGAAAACTGACCATTAAACCTACTCTTTGTTTCCTGTCTTTTAACCAGCACTGTCCCTCTTATTCCATGGCAGCTTACTTTACGTAGAGGTTTTGTTAGGGAACATGTCAAAGGCTTTCTGAAAATCAAAGTACACTATATCCAGTGGATCCCCTTGGTCCACATGTTTGTTGACCCCCTCAGAGAACTCTAGTAGATTGGTGAGACGTGATTTCCCTTTACAAAAACCATGTTGACTCTTCCTCAACAAATTATGTTCATCTATATACTGCTGCCTTGATATACTGTGGTCTGATATAAGGCAAATTCTGATATAACGAAGTAAAAGAGCACTCCAGGGGGCGTGGCTGCACGCTCCAGTGGATCAGCATGTCAGCGTGTCTGGCTTCGATGTAATGCGGTTTCACCTATACCGCAGTATGATTTTTTGGCTCCCGAGGACAGCGTTATATCGAGGTACCAGTGTATGTCTGACAAATATTGTTCTTTTTAAAAATCGGCATCATTTTAGCTATCCTCCAGTCATCTGGTACAGAAGCTGATTTAAATGATAGTGACACTTAATATCAATCAGATAGTTATTATTGACTTGGACTACACAATAACTAAGCCAAAAAAGCAGATTTTTTGCTTGGAGGAGATAGAAATTTTTTGAAGGGAAACATAAAACAAATTGTAAAAGCATGATTAACTAAGTGACTTGATTGCATTTTTTAAAAATCTATGTTTTAATTAGTTAAATTTTATCACAGGGAACATGTATAAAATCACTTTTATATAAAGTGTAAGGAGTCTCTGAATATAAAGCAAAAAGCTGCTTTCACCATTTACAAAATGTTGTAATTATTTACTGAACAGCTCTTGCAGCACTGGCATAAATCTGCAACGCTTATTTTAGCTCTGAAAGTTTGCCATATTGATTCTGAATAAAAGTAAACAGATTAAGAATAAATACTGATAAATATCCATTCCAAGGCTGGATTCCTGCAGACAGGGTGATGTCTGAACAGAGGGAGAAGACTGTACATAAGGCAACTTAATGAGATATTGGTCATAGTCAAACAGGACATTTTGCCAGTTGGTTAGAAGTTGCGACTGGGAGTCCAGGTTCCTGGGTTTTAACCTGATTCAGTACAATAGCAGGGCAGTGCTATTATCCCCATTTTATAGATGGGGGCTGTGGCACAAGGAGACTAAGTGACTTATCCAAGGTAATACAGAAAGGCTGTGACAGCAGAGACTTGAATATGAGTCTACTGAGTTCTAGGCTTGTGCCTTAAGCCTAGGACAAAGTATCAAACTGTTTCATTACAACAAGCAGGAGACACTTCGATCTGAAAAAGACCATAACATCCAACATGCTTCAATTAAGGCTGCCATTAATGATTTAAAAAATTAAAATTAATAGAATATTTAAAATATTCTGTTATGTCATATGATGTCAGTAGTAGTAGTGCATATTATGCGTTACTTCTTCTGCTAAAACCTAGCTCTTATGTAGCAGTTTTCATCAGTAGATTTCAAAGTGCTTGACAAAGAAGGTACATGTCACTATCCATATTACTATTGCTATGCTATGAAATAATGTAAAAATAATATAAAAATGAAAAATGAAATTAAATGACATTTGAAATGAAATTTCAGAATTCCAAGCCCATTTTTTTTTTTTAGAAAATTTGATTTGCAGGAAATGTCTAAATATTTGTTCCCATTTGAACCAAAATCAAATTTCAAAATGTCAACATTTCCAGCAAATCAGATATTGAATTTCACCCCGCTGTATTAGGAAGACCTGCAATTTATTTGGACCTGGCAGAAGAAAGTCCTGTCCTCTCTCCGCACTTGGGGCCAGGTTGGAGAAATGGCTGGCCCAGAGGTGAATAAAAGATAAAATAGTGGGATGCATTTTGCGTTTCTTTGTTCTTCACTCCTGTTACCCACAGCTACAGCTCAGGTCCCGCTCAGCTATGTCCACATGAATACAGAGCAACATTTAAAATGGATCAGCCCTGTGGCTCAGCCTTTGTAAATACAGCCTTTGTAAATACCAACGGACTAGCTGTTACTCTGAGGCTGAGGTAGAGGGTTGATCCAGAATCAGGGTAACATGCAAGGGGTTGGGGGTTGGATCCACTCAGTTTATTGTGTTATAGTTTAAATTGCAGTCAGCCATTATTGTCTACTGTCTACATCAATTACTGCAGTATCAACCTGTTTTTAAGCATAGCAAAAGTTTACTTGCAATCTTTGATAACCAGTTTCTGTCACACTTAGCCCTGGTTCCAGACAGAGCTGAGGTGCTGAATTTAAAGAACACTAAACATTCTTACATTTGGATGTATGCATTTGGTAATTTGTATGCAATTAGAATAGCTCTCTAAAAATAGCTTTTTTTGGATAGATAGCACTATTGCATGAGCCATGAATAATACAAGAAGTCTCACTGTAGACTTCAGGAAACTCTCACCATATACAGATCTATAGGGCACTGACTATAGGATTCCCCTTAAATGCCCTCAAACATTATCAGAAGGAGAATATCTGTTCAATTTCACTGTCTTCCTTGTCACTTTAAGAGCACATTTATTGGCAAGGAACTGATTCTTAACTATCATTTCTCTGCTAACAATAACTCATGACTTCCTACTTTTTTGAAGAACCTTTTTGGAAGTCAGGTATACTTTGTAAACTGAACTACCAATCAAAGGCCAGACTCTGATACCTTTCCTCACACTTTGTATATTCTTCTGCAAGTACTTCCACTGAAATTAACAGGGGAAGGTGTTATCAGCATGAGTAAGGAGATCAAATTAGTCCCTAAATTAGCTATGTATGTGCACAAAACACTTTGGGTGAAGTAGTTGAGTTTAAAGAGACAGGTAACTATTTCAATAATATCTTTCAGTAAAGGAAATGTTTTCATCCTACCCTCTTCACCCGCTTGAAAAAGCCCATTGGGTGAAATCTCTGCCAGGGACAGTAACATCTTCTGAATAAAAGGAACAAATAGACTTTAACCTTTGTTGCCATTGACATGGCCTGAGGAGTGGAAATACTCATAGCAAGTGGATTCTGAAAATGTACTGCTTTTCTGTTTAGGAGATCATGAATTCTTTCTGATTCGGGCAAGATTTGCTATCTTTTTATAATTAGATGGAGGTATTGGACAGGCTATATGTTGAATGATATTAGTAAAACACTACTGGTTACATTGATTGGTAATGACAGAATTCTTTTTGCGGAGCGTAAGTGATTTTCTTTCCTTTGTCATCATTAATAGATTGCATGTTTTTGTGTACACAGAGATAAGATTAAATAAAGTCATGACCTATAAAACTTAAATCTGAAGGCTTTGGCCTCTCTTGGTGCCTTGATAAAGTACATGAAAATGACAAAATGTCAAAGAATATATGCAGCAGAATCACCCTTGAGCAATGCCATTCTTGGAAGATGATATTAAAGATCTTCCAGCTGGGTCGTAGCCCAGTAATCCTTCAGTATGAGAAAAGTCCTGGTGCACCAGTGAAGTGTTGTGTCAGAACTGAAGCGTTACATCTTAGTTTATGACTGGATTTCCATTGCAGAAACTTTAATAATGGCAAAGGGCGCATACTGTGAGAGAGGCATAGCCTGGTGCTGCTTGAGTGACTCCTGACTTGTACTCCTGGCTTTGCCACGGGATCGTTCTGTGGCCTTGAACAAGTCATGTTGCTACAGATTTTTAAAGGATCTCAGAGCCAGATTTTCAAGTGCTCAGTACCCACAATTAAGGCCACTTATTTTGGTGTCTAAATTGGAACCTGCACAGTTTTGAAAATTAGGCCCCAAATGTTGGTGCTGAATGCTTTTTGGAAAATCTGCCCCTAAATCTCAATTTCTGACAATGCTTTGGTACCTCTTAGGTAAATTATTGTTCAGATGGATTAACAGTAAAGTGTAAATATAAGTGCTAAGTTTTATTCTGAGGTTCACAACTGTGAGAAGAAAGCATAGTTTTATCATTTTTATCGTAACTTATTTATGGTTATGAAATGTAATACAGCATCATGGTCATACTGAGAATCCACTGAATTCTTATAAATAGTTATTATTTAAGCCAGGCGCAATTTGAAAGTCCACTCTCATTTTAGAGATACTACTAATTCCAGCAATATTCTCCACTTAAGTATAGTGCATAATTTTTAATTGTGACAACTATCGTTATAGCTAGAGCTAGTCAAATTTGTGCTGCAGGTTGGTATTCAGCATATGACTATGATATCCAGTACTAGTACAGAAGACTGTTATAATGATGGCCAGGAAACAGATTCAGTTCAATGCATTTCCATGACTCTTATTGGCATGTGGCAGCCTACAAACCTGCGGTAATTACAGTCACACTAATGATTTGAATTGCTATTCACGAAACATACAATTCCTACACTCTGGCTCTTTGCTCACCTCATGCTGCTTTTCTGCTCTGATAATCATTTTTATCCTCATGTCGCTTTTAAAATGCTCTCTGCTATGCTTCTTTTATGAATAACTAACTAAATGAACATTAATATAACTTTAGCATAACCTATTCCCATGACCTTTTGATCAAGTTGTTTCAATAGGATTTTTGTTTCCATCAGGGCTAGTGACAAAAAAGAAAATTCTACTGTGAAGGGGGAAAAATCTTATTTTTATTTTAATTTAGCCACGTTGAAATCTGTCAACCATGTAGAACTGCATGCTAGAAACAACACATTTAAATCTGAATCATGTATATCTTTTTCATTTTGGTATCACAACATGGCTTCTCAAGAGGAGTGTTGTGGGAGGAAAATGTATATATTGCCTGTGTGTTTGCCTGTCTTGGCAATGCATTTGTTCCATATCATTTTAAACCAGTGCAATGAGGATGTTATTGAAATTGTATCTTCCTGCACAAGTCCAAAGGCAGAATGGAATGGCATGAGTTTCCTGTTCACAGAAATAAGAAAGGGTTAATATAATAATAATTAATAAAAAATAAAAGGTGCTCAGAGGTTTTGACCATTATATTTTTAAAAATCCACCGTAAGGAGAAATAGGATGCCCAAGCTTGGGTACTGCTAATAAAGCATCTTTCTACAATTTTAACTTTGCCTATATTTCAGTTGCATTATTTAAAAAAAACACAAAACTTTTAGGGGATATAATGTTTTTATTTATCACCACAGGAAATTCAGGCACTAAACAGCATATAGGCCAATTAAAATAATATTCCCTGGGTCCATACCAAACATGGTCCCCTTCAGCCACCATACAATACTTGCCATTCCCAGTATAAGTAGTTTTTAATTTCCCAGCATTTCAGCCATAGTGCACAATTTTCAGTCTGTTCCCTCAGCGTGAACTCACATGCCGGCAACTCTGTCTGTAAGACATTATACCGGCACATGTTAATATCCCCCCAAATGCAAACAGCAGTACAAGTGTGGGGTATTCTAAATGTCTAGCAATGGTATTTGAGGAGGGAAAACAAACTCCTTCCACACCTGCGGTGTTTCACATTTAAATTCAAAATATTGGATCCTGATTAATTTCCTTACCCTGCACCCATTGGTGTCACCTCTCTTGTACAATGTTTTTTAACTTTGCTGTGGAGATAAATGAAGGCAAGCTTTCCTGCACCTTGTTACTTGGGGCTGTAATATGTATCCCCCTGCCCCGCCCTGCCCCAACATACTACACATCATTTTTAGAACACATTGACTTAATCCCATACTTCCTCTAAACAATTACAGCAACATGCATATTAATATTAAGCTACATTAATATGTCCTCGCTTTTGCTCATTTCACGGATGCAGTACCTTTTCTGCTATCTTTTGCTGAAATGCTTGGTTACATTACCATAGCATCTTTATGTTAGCTTGGTTTCAGAGAAACATACCAATATTAGACAGTCTGGTTCCCTTGCTAACCCTCTCAAGTTTCTTTCAGTGCGGTTGCCTTCCACCTTGGTAGTCTTCTGAACTCTAAAGTTTACATTTTTTTGTCCAGAAATTCCATTCCAAATTCCAATGCACCATTAGAATGCACCATTCAATTCCAATGCACCATTCAAAGTAGCTTCTTCATCATCCATAATTAATAACCCATTAAAAGAAAACACAATTTGGATGGCACTTTTGAATAGGATTTCAGTGGCTAGACTTCACTCCTTATATTTACTGTGTTTCTTTGGTGCTGAGTTGGTTTCTGCTTTTAAAGCACACAATCATCCTAAAAGAAAGAAAACACTACCTATCATGGCTCCTTTTTGGAGCTCTTATAGGATTTTAATTAAGTAACATGCCTTGTTTACATTTCTTTTACCCATTTTACTGTATACACTGAATATTTCATAGGAATACATACTCCTTTCATAATTTAACTTAAACTTATTATTTGCTATAACATTATATTAGCCATATCAATTTAATTATGTATTATATTATATGTTATTATTAATAATATTTTTCTTCAGCTCTTTAGCTGTTGCTTTATTACTGACAAAGTGATCCACGGTGTTCCCCAGTATTTTCTGGCTGCCCATTTTAGACTTTTTTTCATTTACTAATTTATGTTTAACATTTATAACCTTTTTTTTAATTATAAACTTTCTTAAACCACATAGACACCCAAAGTGTTAACTAACAAAGTTAAGACTGCCAGGAGACATAGTCTGCTGCCCAGTGAATGTTTGTCAGCTTTGCAACATTGAACGAAAGATTTGGGGGATTTTGAGTGGAATCTTTTAAAAACCAGTTTATTTTACACATACATTTGACATTTTCTTTTAAATAGGTGTTTCTTAAATTATGTGGTCCTTTGGTGTGCTCTAAACAGTTTATTATGAGAAGCCAAATAAATATTTTTTATTTGCTCAGTTTAGCCTTGCCAACTTAATTTATTTTCTTTGACTTTCTTTTTCAACTTAGTAGGTCCCCCTCCCTTCTTTCTTACAGTACATTGATTGAGCTCATCAATGCCCCTTATGTCGCGCTCAATTGTTTTTGTACACAGCTGTATGCAGGTTATATCCCTATTAATATATTTGGAAGCAGTCAAGCCATATAGAAATCCCTATTTCCTTTTTAGTGATATTGACTAAATCATTCATATTCCAGTCATTCAAATCAAAATGTCACTCTGTTCATACAGCATACAACTGATTGTTCACAGACATAAAAGGAAGGACCCATTCTTTCAGAATTTCTGTAAAGGCTTCCTGGGGAAAAAAAACACAGTGGTAGTAATTGTCCTTACCTGTCCTGCACTTTGCATAATTTGTTTGACTTCTAAGGATTTTACCGGGCATGACTGCACCAAATTATACTGCCATAACTAGGTTTTATTCTCAAATCAAACACTCTTTTTTTAAAATAACGTCCTCTTTAGTACTTTATCACTTCCACTACCCTGGGCTATCTAGTCACCTGGCCTAGAAGCTCTGCAGGGTTGATTTGTGCAAAAGTTTCTAACTGCACATACCTTTTTCTTAAATCGCTCACTTCAGTTTGTCATTGTTTTATAAGACACTTCCAAAGACCTCACTAGCTACTAAAGTCTGGGACTGTAACTCTTCTGTGTTATCTCCCAGAGTAACAGATTTCTCAGACAACTTTTCTTGTTGGCTTTAAGCTTATCTTTTAAGTTTTTTGCACTTATTTCTTTACTTCGTACACTTTGCCTGCAAAGCTGTCTTCACTACATACAATCCTTGAAGGACAGCAGTCTTTTACTTTGGATTTATGCAGATAGGTAACAGACATGGTTTTCTCCCTGACCTCCAGGAATCTCTTCCATTGTTTCCACCTCTGCACCTTTGATTTACTCTTTATGCTGTTTGAATCCATTGCTCAAAGTGGCACATTTCATTTGTAAAAATTTAGCCATCAGAAATAATCCTTGTGAAACTGCTGCCTTGATGTGGTCTTCCTTTGCCTTAGGATAAAAACACTAGATTTTATTTCTTCTCTTGCTGCCAATGGGTCCTATTTTTTGAAAATTTCAGTGTCATTCAACAGACTTTTGCTGTGATCTGCCAATTATTTGTTTATGGTATTCAATAGACATCTGCCAGGCTCTGCTCTGCATTCCTTTTGTTTTTAATCTACTTCCACTCTCTGCATTTCCTTTTTAACCCAGTACAAACCTCCCTGTAATACTTCTCTGAGGAGTCTACAGGGTCTACTCTTAGATTTAACCCACTTCTAAAGCATGGTACTAACATCCTCTCACTCAAACTCTTAAACACTTCCGGTGCCATTTTCCTTACTGTTAACTAGTGACTCTCACACTCAGGGGTGTATACTTAACCTACTCCAGACCCAGTCGATCCTGTGTTTACTCCAGGCTGGTCACTGAGGTTACGTTACTTGCTCCAGACAAGTGGCTCGGCTCCCAGCACCAATAATGTGATTCTCCCTGAGACCTTTTTCCACTCGGCTTATCCAGAATACCTCATCCAGTCCTGCCACTTTATCCTGTTCTCTGGAATCCAAGAAATCAGTTCAACTCTGGACTCATCAGTGAGGTTTCTTTATGGTCATACAATCAAACTACACTTGAGTTGATACCACACATCCAACATACATAATCATGAATCAGCTTAAATACACACTTACAGTTAATACTACTGGTTAATATGTCACATTACACACATAACCAACTCCTGTGCAGATCATGAACTGTCCATGAACTGCAAAGTATGCTAGTAAGCAAAGCTGCACCTTCAAGCTTATAACACATTAACCTTCTGACTATTAGATTATCTATTACCTAGATGTTATTTATAAGGCCACCAATGAGTTTATGCTATATCCATTGTTAACCTCTGTTTCTTTACTTCTCTTCCTTCCTTCTTCTTGCTGTGTTCATGAAAGACCAACACCCATAAGTTCTCCCAAGAAGCATCCATTCTTCACAAATCCACACCCTATCAACCCCATCTGCACAATGACTCAAAGACTCATGCAGGCTGGGGAGGAGAAGATGGGTATAGCTTGGTTGAGTATAGGAAGAAAAAAGAGTAGACATCACTTCTCTCTTGCCTACTTATCGGACACAACCGTGCTTACCTACTTCTCTGACCTCTTTTAATCCTTTCTCCATGTGGTTGCCATTACAGGTATCCTGGTTTTCATTTTGAAAATCAGGGCACTCTACGTATTCCATCCAGACTTATTAAAGGTGGGGGCAAATTGTCATGTGAACAAAGGAAGTGACTGACTCTTGCCACAAAGATCCCATATAGATCTTCCTGGACATCTCAGCAGTGATAAAATGGCCCTTTCTCAGAGTTCTATGTCTATTGAGAGAGAATCCCTGAGGCAACTGTGAATTATAGAAGTCCATGTGTACGCACACAGGTTCTGAGTTCATCACTATATTCAGGAGAGTCATGACTGGGGGCTGATGGTGATTCCAGCTGCTGTCTCTCTGCTGCTGCTGCTTCTCTGTTGCCACTATCCACTGTCTGTCTATTCACAGCTCTTGCACCATCAGGTTCTGAGGTTCTGCCACTTAAGCCAGCTCTTAGTGATTTTAGCAGGGAGTGGGGAACCTCACAGCCAGCACAGTCTCTGTGCAGTCTTTCACTGTCTCTACACAAGGTCTAAGGCTCAGCTCCTAGACCTGCTCAGAAGTGACATCAGCTCTAGGAATCACCAATCAGAAACAAGAACTCTGAGCTGAATCTAATCAGCTCCATCACTAAACAATGGAAAACAGAGTCCACACCACCAGGTAGGACCCTACCTACCCTACCTTGATTTATTTTAGATAATAGTATGCTGAACTGCACGTTGGTTTAAAAGAAAATAAGATATATTTTCAAAACCATTTGGAGTGTACTTTTGTAGTTTGCTGCGAATCACTATGTGCTGCAAGTGATTGTTCTTAGAACAACTTTACGGGTATTTTCCAGGGAAGTGTCATGTTACCAAATAGTTGGCAAACTGTGAAAACAGAAATGTGAGTTGTTTATCACAGAAATAAATGAGAGAGGCCTCTTGCTTCTAGTGTATATTTCTTTTGGCTACTGAACTTAGTGCACACTGAACTGCAAAAGGTTTTACAGACAATTCCTGAAGTCAGAGTTCAAACTTAGATCTTGGTCTACACTTTCAGGGCTGTGAAAAGATTTGTTTCCTGACACATGTAATTAGGGTAACCTAACCCACAGTGTAGAGGTGGATAGGTTGACAGAAGGTTCTTCCATCAACCCTGCTACCACCTCTCACAGACTTGGATCAACTACACTGATGGAAAAATATCCTTCTGTTGATGTAGGAAGCATCTACACGCCAACGCTACAACGGCACAGTTGCAGTGCCATAATTGCACCACTGTAGTAGTTAGTATTATTTATCCCTTCATATAACAAATGAACTAGGAGTCACCTAATGAAATTAATAGGCAGCAGGTTTAAGGCAATAAGGCCTGGTTTACACTGGGGGTGGGGGTTGATCTAAGTTACGCAACTTCAGCTACGTAAATAACTTAGGTGAAGTTGATGTACTTAGATCTACTCACCGCTGTGTCTTCACTGTGGCAGGTCAACTGCTGACGTGCCCCCGTCGACTCCGCTTCTGCTTCTCGCTCTGGTGGAGTACCGGAGGCAATGGGAGAGTGCTCGGAGGTTGATTTATTGCATTTGGACAAGCTTCCTGTCAATCCAGCATGTAATGTAGATATACCCTAAGGCAGTATTTCTTTACACAACACACAGTCAACCTATGGAACTCATTACCAAGGGATGTTGCAAAGGCCAAAGGTATAACTGGGTTAAAAAAAGATGTAGACAAGTTAATCGAGGGACACAGCCCCATGCTCGGTGTGTCCCTAAACCTCTGATTGGCCAGAACTGGAACTGGATGACAGGGGATGGATCACTCAATAATTTCCCTGTTCCGATCATTCCCTTTGAATCATCTGGCATTGGCCACCGTTGGAATACAGGATACTGGGCTAGATGGACTATTGGTCTGATCATTGGTATGGTCATTCTTACGTTCTTGTGTTCATATGTCCACACTCAGCAAGTTGCAGGATTGCAGAGTCTGGAATTAGGTTCGGAGGAGGAGGAAATGCCTCTAGAGAACATTTCTGATCATTAAGGCTAAGATTTTATCATGGATATTTTTAGTAAAAGTCATGGACAGGTCACGGGCAATAATGAAAAATTCACAGAAGCCTGTGACCTGTCCCTGACCTTTACTAAAAATATCCATGATAAATGGGGAGCCTGGGCAGGTAGGTGCTGACTGGGAGCTCCAAGGATCGCCACCCCCCCTGGGGGCTGGGAGCTCCTGGGTCCTTCTCTGCTGGCTGCTCTGAGCTGCAGGGGTCCGCCCTGCTCCTGCAGCAGCCGAGTATCCCCTGCCGCCCGGGTGGCCAGGAGTGGTGGGAGTCCCCACTGCTTCTCCCAGGCAGCTGGCAGCTGTAGGGGGCTCTGCCACCTGGGGAAGCAGAGGTACCACGCTACTCCCTGCTTCCACAGGGACCCTGCAGCTCTCAACTGGTGCTGGCTGAACTCATGAAGGTTTTTGGAAGTTATGGATTCTAGCTAGCCAAAGCGATTCTCTTCTCCTTCCCCTGCAATGCAGCAAGTGGCCAGAAGGGGAGCATTTGAGCAACTGCAGGAAATTAGAGTTTAGGGCTGGAGAGTCAAAATATGGGAATTATTATTTTTTGTGAAAATTTGAATATGAAAAATATTTCTCCAATTTTTTTGCAAAATGATTTGAACAAAAAATATCCATTTTGAAATGAATGCAATCTAAACAAAAAATCATTTTCATTTTTTGGGTTTCCTTCCCTCCTCTCTTTCCCTCTCCTCCTTTTCTGCCCTTTTCCAGTGGGAAAAGGGGGGCAATAAAGGAAGAGAAGGGGAGAATCTCAAACCTTTCTGACATTGCTTTCATTTGATTCAAAGTGAAATGAAAATAAATGGTTTAATTGAAAAATTCAAACATTTCTCAAGATATCTAACTTCTTTGTGAAAATGTTCAGCGTGTTCAAAGAGCCATTTTTCAATGAAAAACCTTTTTGATGAGAAATTTTTGACCAGCTCTCGAAGGGTAATCAGTTCCTCCGAGCCCTCCTGGCTCCTTTGGGGAAGTGGTGAAAGACAGAGTTCTCGCTCTGTAGCAATGGATCTGATTCAAATGCTTCTGTTTTAAAATTGCAGGGTGCAGCTCAGGGAGCACAGTTTCTCTTTGTTATCAGACATAAATTTCCTTCTTAACGCAGTCAGCCTTTGGTCTCACAGTCAGAGTCTCAAGTGCCAGAAGTGGTCATCAGTTCACAGTTCAGGCACCACTGCTGCAGGGCACTGGAGATATTAACCTGAGTCAGAGGGGGCACGCTACTTCCTCATCGGCTATATTCAGTCTCACAGGGGAAGTGTCCTGGACAAGAGTACGTTTTGATGAGCAGCATTGTATTAGGACTGTTTGCTAAGCTGTTAAACAATGATACAGCTGATCCCTTCATTGTACAGGGAAAGACTATTATGGAGCCAACAAGAATAAAGAGCTTGCGTTTGGTGGTGACACCTGTGTTTGGATAACTGCAGCCAATGCAAATGGCAGTGGGCTTTCACTCAGCGTGGAAATCCCAGTTATAATTTGGGGTCATGTTAGGAGTGCTAGTGCCAATGTAGGATTCAGGCCTGTATTTTTGCCTGAGATAATATTTTGAGTTTTGCTTGCCTGTTTGATTTTTTGACACATACAGTCTTACTAATATGTGTGAACAAAGGACAACAACGTGTATGTTGCTTCTGCCTAGCCAGATGGGTTTGTTAGTATAATGGGAACAGATAAGAGCAGTTCAAGTGTTACTGGGCATGGTGGGAGTATAATATGTGAGTGCACACCTGAAGACTGCCTCAACTCCTATCTCAAGCAACCAGTCAGGAAGGGCAAGGAGGGCATGGGGGGAGGGTGGGGCTAAACACTAAAAGCCAGAGAAATCCCTGCCCCGAACTCCTTACCCCTCCCATGGGGTACAAAAGAGGTTGGATGAAGACCCCAGACCCCTCCAAATGGAACATGACTATAAATTGTAAGGGGTGGGACTGTGGGTGTGCATTGCAAGTATAATTATGCCTGCTAAGGGTGGGGGAGGGGGACACTGGGAAAGAAGGCTCTGTGGCATCAGAGTTATGGACATGCTTGCTGGAAACTAACTCCAATAAACATTGCACTGCCATCACCTTGGTCTTCTGCTTTCTGGCTGCATGACAAGAACCAGGGGAGAGGGAGAAGGGAAAGCTCTCTAACAAGTAGAAGAAATACTTGTTAAAGGAGGTGGTTTCTATGGTTTCATCTGTGATTACGGATGAGGAGAATTGTTCTTTGTGCCAATGGGCATTAAATTGATACACACACACACACACACACACACACTTTACAGCTTTTTCCCCCATGCTGCCATACACAATTATAGATGGGAAACATCAAAATGCTGTCAGATAATTGAAAACATATCAAAACACTGATATTCTAGATATGCAAACCTATGTGTCACTGCTTCTCCAACTGCAAAACAGCAATTGCATTTTAAATGTAAACGTCAATTACTAAAATGTATTTACTGAAGATTTATACGGATGAAACAGAGGTTACTAATCCTCAACATGTATTTGTCATATTATTTCCTTACATAGCTGCTATAAAAGGCTTGCCCTCGCCCTGAGGACTTTTCAATCTATGGATCTGATCCAGAGAACACTTTCTTTTGCAGTCTGTCTTTATAGGTCCAAGCCAACTCCCCAAGGATTTTTATTCAGCAAAGCAATTTCACTTAAGTCCATCCTGATTCAGCAAAGCACTTAAACACATAACTTAAATCCCACTAAACATTAATATAATATAAGAGTGCACATTTGAAAACTGCTTCAACTCCTATCTCAAGGCAAGGTCAAGCAACCAGTGGAAGGGCAGAGGAGTCTAGGGGGGAAGATAAATGCTTAAACGCTTTGCTGAACTTGACTGGGAATCTTTCTGTTGACTTCACTGAAAATTTGATCAGTTCCTTACGTGGCTAGTCCTGTTGACTTAGTGGCATTATCACATATGTAAGGGATGCTTTTCAGGATTAGTGGAGTGGGTGAAAGTATGCGACAAACTCTCATTCTTTTATTTGTAATAATAAAGGGACGTAATCCACTTAAAAAATTACACTTCTGTTTAAAACTGGTTTTACTTGCTGTTGTTATAACATACACATAAGCTTACTAGAACTGTAAGTCATTAGAGACAAAAATAGATCTCTGTTTTTCCAATTTGTTTACTCGGACGGCACATTGGTCCAGCTCCTCAAAGGTATTTAGGCTCCTACCTTTCATCTGGGCTGTTGTCCTAGTCAGTGTTATGACTTCCCCTATAAAGTCAGTCAGTGATCAGAAAGTAAACAGTATTAACTTGCATTTCCATGGGGCCTTTCATCCATCACTGGCAATTTTTAAATCAAGATTGGATGGGTTTTTTCTAAAATAACATGCTCTGATTGAAACAAATTAATTCAGAGAAGTCCTATGGCCTGTGTTACACAGAGGTCAGACTAGATGATTACAGTGGTCCCTTCTGTCCAAATAATCTATGAGTGCATGATCTATAAAAGAAACCAAGTGCTAGAGCACCCCTGCCTGTAAGGTAGGTGGTATTATCCCCATGGACTTCTGCACAACAACAAGAGAGAGAAGTTATTTTAGAAGATAGCAAAATGTGATTGTAACACAAATGGCAGAGAGATTTGGTGGCAAGTGTAGTGCCAGAAAATAACATGAATTTATTCTTTTTGAAACTGACTAGATTTCAAACTGATAATCTCACTCTAGCTTTTCTTCCTATGAATCTTGAGTGTGGTCTTTCAACCTTTGTTAGCCTTAACTGGTTATTTTTTTATGTGCCATGCTGTATTGTCTATTTTTGTTCAGTCTTTTTAATCATTCTGAATTTATACATTTTTATTATACATTTATTTCTCTCTTTTTAATATTTCCCTGAATCCACAGTGATTTATTCACTTAGGTTCTGATATTGCACCACAGAAGTTGATGGGTATTTTGCCAATAACATGAGTGGGAGCAGGATTGAGCCTTTAACTCTTTCCTACATGTGTGTACTCATCTTTTCTGTTCTTTTCCTGAAAAGTTAGTCCTTGCCTAGATAGAGCAATCTCTTTCCCAGCCTCCCCCTTGCACCTCTGTCATTAAAGTAACGTCCTCTTCCACCTGCTCATTCCAAGCCCTCTATCCTGTATGAATGTAAAGTTCATTAAAAGTTAGCTCCACTGACATCAGAAGGTCCATAGAAAAAGGAAGCTGTTGCCCAGGAGTTGTGATCTTAGTGCACAGCTTGTATTATTTCTTCACTAGCTTCATGCCAGAGGCCTAAACAAAATGGACATTTAAAAGTAAACATGCTCAGGTTCTCATGCTGCTGGAAGCAGTTTAGAGAAACCGATAAACTAAGAAAAACAAGCTTCCTCCATGCTCTGCTGCTTGTTTCATGCACAGATGCATTTATTTTCTGGATATTGGAAGCATTAGAATTCAATGCTTTGCTTCATTCTCAGAAACATTCTTCAGCACTCTTAAATAGATGCAATCTGATGGGTAATTCATAACTGGAATTAAATCTAACTGTACTTGGGCTTTGATCCAGCAAAGCACTTAGCATGAGCACATCTTTAGGCATGCAAATAGTCTCATTGAAATAAGTAAAGTTATTATGAACTTCTCAAAAATAACTTGATTTGGAGACAGGATGACTTATTTGATTGCTAACAGGACAGGTGACCTATCACCTTCTAAACATTCTCTCACAGCCCAGGCCTGCAGTGCTAGGAAGCTATTTTCTGATGCCTATTCAGGACCCTATATTATCTGGGGTGGGTTTGGAGACAAATCCCAATTTCTAGTGTGCAGCTATCCATATTGCAAAAATCCCCATTGCAACTAGAATATTATATCCCTCTCAGAACAGAAGCAAACAATTTCACATCTTTCCAAAGACACCAGCTCCTTGCAGAATTTGAAATGATTCATTTAAAATCTGATGTGTGGATTACACCATTTTAGTTGGTGCATACGGGCATTGCTCCACTGATATCCATGAAGTGATGCTAATTTTCACCATCTGACAATCTGGTACCCATTATTGAATGTTGTGCCTGATTCTGTGATTCCCTTGTTCACATGAGTAGTCTCATTGACAGCCCTGTGTAGGCTGTAAACACCTTGAGGAAGAGTTGATGTCTACTTCCCTGGCTTGTGCAGAGCTGGACAGACATCAGGGCTCTGCAAATAATAATGCTTAAGAAGAAGAATGAACTTGAGTTCTCCTTGATTTTTCTACATACTTTACCAGCTAGACACCAGCTTCCAGAAATACAGTATTCTAGGCTGAAATCCTGGCTCCATTCAAGTTGATGGCAAAACTCATTTTAACTTGAACAGGGCCTGGATTTCATTCTCCTGCTCATTATAATACAGAAAGGGCAGGCTAAATAGCAGCAGCAAGTGTGAAATACCTGGAGTTTCCCAGCTTTGAATCTTGACAGCGTTGACTCAGCTCATCATTTTTTCAAGGTAGATAGAATGCCTTCCATGCACTTTAGTCTATGGAGCCTTTCAAATGGGACATTTAAAACCTCTGTATACTATGTATGGTATAGGGTATTTTTTATTAGAGTGAACATTTTGTCCTTGACTGAATTTTCCCCTCTCTATTCATTGTCGGGCTAGGTACTGCTAGCCAGACTGCTGCCCTCCACCCTAGAGGTGGCTACATTCCAGCTGCGAACTAAGGCCAGGTCTACACTGGAGCGGGGGTCGACCTAAGATATGTAACTTTTATGCTTCGCGAATAGCATAGCTGAAGTCAGCGCATCTTAGGTAGACTTACCTGCGCATCCTCACGATGACAAATCGACTGCTGCTGCTCCCCCATCAACTCTGCTTCCACCTCTCATGGTGGTGGAGTTCCGGAATTGATGGGGAGAGTGCTTGAGAATCAATTTATCTCATCTACACTAGACGTGATAAATTGATCCCCTATAGATCGATCACTGCCCGTCGATCCGGCAGGTAGCATACACTTAGCCTAAGTGATGTCTTTACATACAGAGTTTATAAAGTGCTTTAAGATGCCAGGCACTGTCACAATGAAAGACGTCGTTAAATCTTATTTCAAATACACTGCTACCTCGATATAACGTGGCAGATATAAGGCAAATTCTGATCTAATGCAGTAAAGGAATGCTCTGGGCGGCGTTGCTGCATGCTCCAGTGGATCAGCGCATCAGCATATCTGGCTTTGATATAATGTGGTTTCACCTATGCCGTGGTATGATTTTTTGGCTCCCAAGGACAGTGTTATATCAAGGTAGCAGTGTATTATAAAGTGATCCTTAAAATAAGTGATTTTATTAAGATGCTTGATACATGCATAACATTTCTGAGATGCTTTTCAATTATCTTTAGGATGTAAACAGTTATTGTTTACAACATCCAATTCCTTAGTCATAGCCTGATTAAATAATCTATCATCTTCTCTCATTGTTTGCATATCTTTTTGCTGTAGTTCTCAGATTGTATTTCTGATTACTATCCATTTACATTGTTTGAACACAGAGGGTCTGATTATTCTCTTGAATAAGTTTTACACTGGTGTCATAGTTAACATCAGTGGCGTAATACCTGATTTACACTGGCATAAATGAGGTAAGACCCAGAATCTATGATGGTCCAGTTCTGTCACCTTTATCCCTATTGTGAAATCTCTGCTGCACAATTAGTCACTTTGATATTAGTAGGATTTTTATAATTTATTAGCCTTACTGCCATGTCTAGGGCCTCTAGTTGTAGAACAGTACTCCATTGTGCTAGACAATGTACGAACACATAACAAAAAGATGGTTCCTACCCTAAAGGGCTTACAATCTGACTACAAGAGAAGAGGCAACAGATGGATAAAGTGGAGTTCAAGGAAACAATGAGAAAATATTGGTCCGCGTGATGAGCAGTGCTCTCTGAACACCAGTGGTCTAACTGATATCAAGTTTTTGTAGGCATCATGCCAAATGTAGATAACGAGATAGTTTAAGGATGTTTATACCTACCAAGTGAGTGCAGCAGCCTGGGAGAAAGCACAAAAGTCTTTCTTTAACAATTAAGCAAGTGGGAAGAAAAGACTGGATTCATGAGGTGATTGGCAGTGAGCGTCAACAGTTTGATAGTCAATAAGAGGTGGTAGGTTGGGTAGAGATTGACTCTGAATACCTTTAAAAGGAAAGCAAGTCACTTATGTTCAGAACCCCTGCCTGCCGATAGTGGGGGTCGGGGGAAGAGACAGAGTGAGGGCAGCCGGCTTCAGAAGTGTTACTGACCATGCACAGTCACTGTGCACGTGCTCAATACAAGCCATTCAGTAAATCAGGTGCGGGGCCCATGTGACATAAATGCATCTCCCATGGGTCACCTCTGCTTATGTTTGGTGTAGTAGAGAAAGCAGAGCCAGTGAAGAAACGGAAAGAGAGAGGTGACATGGTAAAGGAGTTGGACTAGGAAAATGATCTTTGCAGAAGCTTTCAGAAGGGATATGAGTGGGGCAAGATTGCTTTTGCCAAGGCCAGACAAAAGAATGTTGCAGTAATCAAGATGCAAGATGATAAAAGCTTGAACAAGAGTTTTAGGAGTGAAGATGGACAGAAAAGGCTGTATCTTAGAGGTGTTTTGCAGAAGGAATCAGCAAGATTTAGATATAGCCTAGACTTCAGGACCTAAGGAAAGATGATGCACAGGTTATGGGCCTGAGTGACAGGCAGGATGGTAGTGTTGCCCACAGTGGTCAAGAAAAGAGGTAGCAAAGAGGGCCATGGGTGGGGGGAGATAAGGAGCTATGTTTTACCCATGTTTAGTTTAAGCTAATGGCTAAACGCCCATGAGGAATGTTAGAGAGACAGTCTGAGATTTTAGTGTGGTCAGAAGGAGATGGGTCTGGAACAGAGATGTAGATCGGTGAGTTGTCATCATAGTTGAATTTGTGTTTCTGGAAGAGATTGCGCTGAGATATAGTATACGGGGAGAAGAGAAGAGGACCGAGGACAGAGCCCTGGGGCACTTCCACAGAAAGCTTGAGGAAAGATGAGGAGAATCCTGGGAAAGACACATTGAAGGAGTGATTAGAGAGGTAGGAGAAGAACAAGGAGAGAACAGAGGGAGCCAAGAGAGAACAAGATTTTAAAGAGAAAAGCGTGGCTGACCATGACTACTTATGGAATAAGAATTCACCCAGTGTAGATAAGACAAACAGAAATGGCCCCTTAATGTTGTGTCTATCACATCCAAATGAACCATAATAAATATAGTTGCAGATCCATCTCTCACCCTTTATAATAAAATTCTGTAGACTTTCCCTGGGGCATAACTGCTGGAACTAGGGCTGCTGGGGATGCGGTAGTACCGCCTGCCTTGAAGTAATTTCTATCATATTCAGGTTTTGCCATTTTGTTCAATTGCTTTCAGCAACCCCACTATAAAAATTGTTCCATCACTCATGTCCTGGGGAGATTAAACTCTTGTAGCTGTTCAAATAGTATTAAGGAATATTAAATAAAAGAGGTCGATGGGTGGATGGATGGATGGAAAACCACATCAAGAAAATTACGACATTTTGGAAAATGGGTAACCTCGGGTGGGGGACTAAAATCTCTACCATCACTGGCTGTTGACTTATATTCACAATAGATATGCATCTGTTAGAAAGATGTTGTTAACTCAAAAATACCTTGAGTATCAAATCAGTTGTTCCTACAAGGAAAAACATAGATGAAGGGAAATTAATGCTAAGAATGAAGAGCTAGAAAAGTCATAGAATTCCCATTTAAAGGTGCATATGCCCACCATAGTTTTGATTCCCATGCTTACATGTATCTGTATCTGTATCTACCTAAGTGTCAGCTTTTCCTGCTTGGGAGGACATCTCTGTAGAATACGTGTTGGCAGGAGCATGTCTTAGGTTTTTCAGTGCAGCTATATTTTAATCTCAATAGACAGGAGAGCCCATGGACACAGCATTTTTACATCATTCTTCAATATTTTTCTATTAAAATACAAAGTTGTAATATAGTCACACTAAGAGAACAATACCGAAGGAATTTGCATTTCCTCAAAACAGTTTCTAGGTGCTAATCCTTTCCTCATTTGCACTGTACAACTGTAATGGAGTACATCCAAAGTTAGTGAGGCACTTAATATGCTCACAGCAGTACTAATTTTAGAAATGTCTGTTGACCAAATACACTCTGTAGCCAATGTGTTCTGCCAGTGATAACAGGATACCAAGTGCTGAGTACAGTTCCAATCTATTTTTCTGAAAAGAAATTAGGAAGTAATGAGGTGTGTCTTCATAAAAGTGAATTGTATTTCAGAATTACATGGCTCACTGTGGCATTGATCTCTCTCTGTTGGCATCTGATTTACAAGCTGTTTCTTTATATCCTATTCAGAGATAACATAACAACGGTAAGCTGATGGTTGCATTCTCATTTTGAGGCACTTGTGGCAGAAAAGTACAGCAATCCAATAATAAATAACGAGCTTGTTTCTAACCTCACTCTTGTTTGACTTTTGTGATGTTACTCCTGGTTCTCACTGGTGTTAGTGAAAGGAGAATAAAGCACAGTGAGTATAATTAATACATCAAACCGCAGTGGTAATGGCACCTTACATTTTTTTAGAATCAACAAAAACATCAATTTTATACTGTTGTTTACGTCGTGTTTTGTTTAAGCTGATTAGGTTAAATAGTTTGCTCACTTGTACCCTGTACAATACCATTCACATCCATAGGACATATGGAGAAAGTCAGTGAAGAATTTCATTCCTCCTAATTAAGATTGCTTCTGCAATAGCATAATCAATCAATGGCCCATACGCCATATGGAGTTCCATTCTAGTCAATGGAACTTGATGCAAGTTTAAAGCAGATCGCAATGCAAAACTGAGGCCTAAATATATACTGTATTAGTTTGTGCAATATGGAAGGTTTAAAGAATGCCCCAGTTGGGAATGAAAGCTTAACAAAGTGAATCACTGAGCTTCACATTTTTATAAAATCATAATGTGGATAAACATATTAGTGCATGAAACATACTGTTTATCGCAACTTCTATCAAACATTCTCGGACAACTGCACCTAAAAACCTGGGTCCCGATTTAGTGCTTTTAAGTACTAACAAAATCTAAAGGCTAATGTACACTAATCACTATTTAAAAGAAAACCACCTAATGTGAATGTTGTTTTGGTCCATTTATAGTGTGTACTGCATTGTCTTGCTAAATTATAGAATATTACATCCCATAATTTTCATGCTGCCTTTAAATTGCTTTATATGAATCTCCCAATTCATCTTTGATTTTATTTCATTGTATTGTACCCATTGTATTAGTTTTACAAAACATTATTGTTCCTTGCACATCCCTGATATATGATAATTAGCTTGCTACAGAATCTGATGATGAACATGCTATTGTCTTTGATGCAAAACTCTTCAAAAGAGCAAGCTCTGTGGCTTTATCTGCAACTGCTATTTGTAATAGTTAATTGTGCTGCCCTACCAAAGAAAATTAATGTTTTCTAAAGTCCATTTCATTGGAGCAGAGAAGAAGCTTTTATGATAACTGTCACCGTGGCAAAAAGAGGTAGTGGAATAAATGGTTCATTACTTTTTAATAAAAAAGAAACTGTGAATAAGGCAGAGTCCTCCTGACTTAATCAACTGAAATTATTATACAACTGTTGGTTGGAGTAAAGAAAATAAAATAAATGTAGAGATTGTTCTGAAAACTGTTCCAACCTTGAATTGAGTTATCTAGACCATGACGCTCTCTTTAAACTACAAGCATTAAAAATTGTCTGTGATCCTACAGCTAAATCTGCATGCAAGCATATAGATACTATGTTTTGTAAGGGAGTGCATCATTCTTGTTCTTTGCATTTAGAGAGAGACCCAAACAACCACTTCGTCCTAAACCCCTTCAGCTTTGGGTAGGATCAGAATCTGAAGCTGGATCTCTGTTTTGGCTTTGGGCCAAAATAGAGATCCAAAACCCTGGTTCTAAATCTACAACTGATTTTGGTAGGTGTTTTATCCCTGGCATAAAGCCATAAAATAGCTGTAAATGGAAACAAAATGTCAGCAATATAAGCAGCCATGTGCCAAATTACCTTCAATTTTTTTAGATAAGTCATTACAGGGCACTAGCTAATATAAAGAGATTGAAAATATGTTATCCACAGACACTGGTATGGAATCATAGAATATCAAGGCTGGAAGGGACCTCAGGAGGTCATCTAGTCCAACCCCCTGCTCAAAACAAGACCAATCCCCAGTTCAGTCGTCCCGGCCAGGGCAATGGTACTGATAGTGAACCAGTTATGGAATTATGGGAATTATGTTTGTTTGTTTCCCTCATGCCTAATAGGAACATTGGGACAGATTAATAACTGCAGGAGAGATCTCCTTGATGCAATAGAAAAGGGTAGGAATAATCAGTGATCCTGTTATTCTTCTTGGACCTTTGCTAGTTGATTCTATACAATTCACATGGGACATTTAGTTAGAAACTGTTGAAATTTCAGATATGTATAAATAGTGCTTCCACATTTCAGAATGGTTCAAGTGGTCTTTCCTGCTTTGTAGGTGGCAATATACATACTGTCTATTCTTTCACCATCTTATCATATACCCTGTACCAGCACAGCTATTTCCTATTTGTAGTGAGCCCAAGTGGTCTCCCTCCGATTGGGAGAGTGAGGGAGCCTTACACACCCCTTCGAGGGCACAGACTAGGCCGCCCCACCCCCCTCACTGGAAGTATAGCGGTGGGGGCAGAACTATAAAAGGCCGGCCTTGCAGCCCAGTGCGGGGAGAACCAGAGGAGGAGAAGGACGCTCTGCCTGATCTGCCACGGTCTGGAGGAGACTCAACCCCGGGATGTGCTCCAGCCCCTGACGCTGATGCTGACTGGCTAGGAATACCCACCGTCATGTACCTGGAGGCACAGGAAGATGATTGGATGGCAGAGGTACCCATTCCCTGGGTCAGCTGACCCCCTATCCTGAGCAAGGGAACGCTGGCTCTGAAGACGAGCTCCCCTGCCGGGAACTCCTAGAGACTGTTTGTTTGCTGGCTGCCTGAGCCCCGCCCAGGCTACAGCGAGCCCCTCATAAACTGTACTGTTAGCTGGCTGCCTCAGCCCCTGCAAGCCCAGGCCCCAGCCTTTCTAGAGGCTGTTTGTTTGCTGGCTACCAGAGCTCCGCCCAGGCCAGAACTAAGCCTCTGATAGACTCTGCTTCTGCGTTACCCCACTGAGGTGCCGAGGGCCTAAACTAGCAGCCCGCCCAGCGCTATTGTGGGACTCAGGGCTGCCTTGCAGATCCTGGGCCTGGCCGGCTCAAACCAGCTCAGAGGGGTCTCCCTCCACTTGGGAGAGCAAGGGAGCCTTACACTATTCAAAAACTCTTCTAGTTGGCACTATAAACATTTACACAAGAAAAACTTTTAGTCTAAATATAATTGAAGAGTTCACTCATTTACTGCGCATATATCCACTTTAGATACTTATAAGACCTTCAGATCTAGTATCTGAGCGCCCAGTGGAATACAATGGGTGAGCTGGTCCTGGCAAATTAGGAACTGACTCCAAATTACACACTGAAGCTGAAAACTAACTCAGGGACTTGAACTCTTAATGCCCTTTCACCACCCTGTTCCTTTCATAAATTAGGATCTTAATCCCTTCTCACAGCCACCCCTTACTTTCACTTCCGGCTCCTGTCCTGATTTCTGACACCATCTCGCTGCTGTTCTGGCACTTGGAGAGTTTAATTTGCAATGGCTGGTACATTGGGGTCCAGTGGAGGGAGCCAGATTCAGGGGTAGGATGGGAAGAAAGAAAGTGCAGAGGGTAGTCAAAGGAAATAGAATGAGATTGGATGTGGGTTAGAGGTGGGAGGCAGCTCATCCTTGACTTATGGGAGTCAGGTCTCCGTCAGTTTAGTTAAAGTCTGGATGAGGAGAACTTGTAAATGTTTGTCTGAATTCTCTCATCCCATTATTGTTACTAACACTGCTCTTCGAGGAAGGTTTTTTGGCTTTTATACTAGTCTAACTCCTTAAAATATATTTTAGTTTGTAATATAGTATCTTGTTGCCTTGTTGCTATATATATAATAATAATAAACAGTAGTTTATTAAATAGTAATATATCTTTTGTGTGTGTGTGTGTGTGTGTGTGTGTGTTTAATAAAGCATAGCCTGAGTTATCCTCAGAGTTGGAACACCATTCTGTTCATTGGTATGCAAACAGACGCACGAAGGGTATGGGAAATTCAGAAGCAAGTGAGATGTTGCTCTGTTCTTTTGCATACCAATAGACATTATGCTCTTTCAGCTCAAGCCAAGTTATTTTATTGCTGTTCTGGTGTCTGAGCTTTGGAAACAAACACAAAGGACTGGGTGCATCTCTGTGTGCCTGGAATCCTTTACTTCAATATTGCAAGGCAAAATCGTATGAGGACAGCTCTGGAAGAGGTAGAAACTCGGGGCGGGGGGGGGGGGTCTCCCATTTTTTATTCGAAAGGAACTCAGGGGGTTATGTGGGTTATCATGAGTATCTACTTTGTCACCCCTTTGTCATCAACCTGGCTTTTTATATGTCTTCTCCAGCTAGGACTAGTGTCACTATTTCGTTCAGAGTTAATCCTTGCTATCGTGATCCAGGCCTTGTCTCACCTATGGATTGGTTCCGTGCACTGTGCTCTGGATGGGCCTACACCTAAGTCCATTCAGAAGTTGAAGCTACAATAGAAAGCATCAGCCCACTTCTTTCGTAAGGTCAAGAGAAAATCCTGATCTTTCTGCGACTTCCATCTAATATCACTACATCTAGTTCTTGTTATGACTGGCTGCTTCATCCCCTGTCATGCCTTTCACTTAACAGTGTATTTTGGTTCTGAGTCATTCAGTGCAAGTAAAACAACCTGTTAAATACATCGACCTACTTCCTTCTGCAGTCTGTTTTCCTCATAATACTGCAGAATCCTCCTTTTTTAGGGTCTGTGCAGTTTTGGGAGGCTTTTCAGTAACAAAGAAGTTTCTCTGAGTAGAGCTGTGTTGGATTTTCCTCAAAAGTGGTTGTTCCTTCTCTGACAAGTCTTTGCCAGTTATCCCCATCCTGGACTGCTGTCTCCCGGTGTGCGGTGTCAATGCCACATCTCTAGATGTTTATCTTGAGAGTGTCTTTGAAGTGTTTCTTTTGGCCTCCCCATTTCCTTTCTCCTTTGGTGAGTTGAGCGTACAGCAGTTGTTTTGGTAAGCATACATCAGGCATGCGTACAGAGCCCACTCCACCTCAGTGGGTGTGTTTCAGTGCCAGCACTTGATACCTTTGCTCCATGGACTGTCCTGGCTGCCTATGGTCTTCTGAATGGGATTTAATACGTTGTGTTAAGCTATCTAAATGGCCTGGGCTTCTCCATCCTGAGAGAGAGCCTCTCTCTGTGCCATAGAAATCAGTAAGGAATGTCAAGCTGAAAGTCTCTTGGTCTCTCAGTGAGGAGCTGCTCTCAGGGTGTTCTCCATGAGGGCCCATCACCTTTGGCTTCTCTCTACCTGAGATAACCACATGTCCCCACCTCACAATCTTTAATGTGTTTATTTTACAACATCCCTATGATCTAGGCAAGTACCATCATCCCCTCTTTACAGATAGGGAACTGAGACACAGAGGGGCTAAGTGACTTGTCCAAGGTCACACAGACAGTCTGTGGCAGAACAGAACTTGTACCAAAGTGCTGGGCTAGTGCCCTAACCACTGGATACCATGAGTTCATCCCTTCCCTTCTGGTCTGAAATAGCCTGAATTTGTTGATCTTCAAGGAATGCTGCAAAGTCCATTTCTTTGAGCAGGCATTTGAGGAGGGGGTGGCAAGCCTGGAGGTGAGTCTTCTCTAAGGAATTTCAGAGGAGGGAAATTTTATTGTTTTAAATATATTTTTATTGCCTCTTGGTTTTATGCACATGAGTGGGGTGAGAAGGAGAACGTGCTACTGTTTAGGTTTCCCAATGATTTTGTATTGATTTTTAAGTGATTGCAAAGGCGCCTAAAGCCAGGGTTTTAATGTGTATTTGTTAAATGTAAGTAAATACATACAGTGTCTAGATGCCCTATTTATTTTTTCTACTGCAACCACATTTTGTAATAAAAATTACAAGGAGATTATGTGCTGCATATGAAGTAGAGCAGGGGTCGGCAACCTTTCAGAAGTGGTGTGCAAAGTCTTCATTTATTCCCTCTCATTTAAGATCCCGCATGCCAGTAATACATTTTAATGTTTTTAGAAGGTCTCTTTCTATAAGTCTTTAATATATAACTAAACTATTGTTGTATGTAAAGAAAATAAGGTTTTTAAATGTTTAAGAAGCGTCATTTAAAATTAAATTAAAATGCAGAGAGTGCCACTAAAAATCAGCTCACGTGCCGCCTTCGGCACGCATGCCATAGGTTGCCTACCCCTGAAGTAGAGGATACTATTTTTCTCTTCCCGGTACACAAGCAAGTGTGAGAGCCACCAGCACCACTGCCTGCGTCACCTACTGTAGGAGCTCACTGGTGCTCTTTAGCCAAATTCCTGACCCGGCGTAGATTATGAGGCGATGGGCCTACTGGTACTGTTTATTTCAACAGATTTTTTGCTAGTCTGGCTACCAGTTATTTAGTATCTTTCACCCAATTAATTGCCCATTAATATAATATGTGAAGATATGCAATTTTAATTAGATTTAATACTGTATTTTTGAAGAAATTGGTCACATAGCAGCTTAAAGCATGTTACTTTATTTTGAAATGAAGATCTGTAAAGCCAATGCTACTGTCACTCATCCTGAGTCACTGTGACCATCCAATCTGAGTTGCATTCACGTGGAACAGTGCCTCTGGGTTGGTGACTATTAGCTCTTCTCTTCATAGTCACAGCCTGGGTTTTTTTTTATTCAGAGGTCAGACATGAAATGTAAATTTGCTAAAAATAGATCATGATTTGGTCTGTATAGTCTGCATATAAGTTTGTATTTTTGCAATAAATTGCAGGACAGTGTCTTTTAAAGCAAGATCCCTAGAAACAGCTTTAAAACATCCAACATGAAAACATCTGACATTTCCAGGCAAACTGTGAAACCTGAATCATTCTGGTTTGATGCTTTTTTGCACCATCAAATCAGCATCTAAAATCAATGCTGAGCTTTTTTATCATTTCTCTATATCTCATTTTGCTGACAGCCCAGTTCTCCAGATCAAGAACTTACAAGTGCAGTATTCATTGTTTCAGTATGCATTTCACCTATCACTGTGGGGTAGCAATGTTTCATCTGAAATTCACGTATTAATGAATGTTAGAAATCTCATTTATTTTCTGAGAAAACTGTCAACAACTTATGAACATCCTTTCAAATCAAGTCTGAAGAGCTAACATTCAGTGAATTTCAGTTACAAATAATGACATTTTTATTAGATCTCTCTTTTCTTTAAGATGTCGACTTTCACAAGTCATACATGTACTATATGTTCCAATGTTTTGTATTTCCCACAGGTATCATTTATAATTCTTTACCTTTTAAGATTAAAAAACCAAAGAAAACATAGACTACAGTACTCCATTTTGTATATAGCATATTAAATTGAAGCTGCAACCCAATGAAAGAAAGAAAATAAGAAGTGTAGGCAAAGGTGACATTTGGGGGAAAAATGGATAACTGGTGAAGCACAGAGATACTGGATAGCTGTTCCAGATGGCAGGAGCTTCAGAAAAGAAGATTTCTCCCCAAGAGAGAATATTCAAAGCAAGATAGAGGAGGTATTAGATGAACAGAAAGAGAATGGATGGAAGCAGAGATAAATATAGAAATTCTTCTCCTCTCACTTGTATCCTTTTTACCTACTGTAGCTACATCGCCTCCAGTGGAGTCACTCCAGAATTACACTGGTTTGAGAAGTGGTAAAATCCTGGCCCCATTACAGTAATGGCAAAATTCCTATTGACTTCAGTGGGATCAGAATCTCACCTCTGATCAGCAAAGTAAGTTGGATCAAGCCCTCGGTGGCTTTAAAAACAAGAAAGGCAATTAATCAACTGGTTTGCCTGTTGATCAGTTAGGAAAGATGCCAGTTCTTTGTGAAATTCAGTGATTTCTGTGTAGCAGCTGAGAAAATACACCTTTTACTTTGAATTTGATTTTCACTGAGCAAGAGCTGATTTTCTCTGTGAATTTGTCATGGCAAAGAATGAGGTGAACATCTGAGACTGCTCCAAGGCCTTGACTCTGCTCCTTTGTGAAATGTGAGTTAATTTAATACACTCGTTTCATGAAAAAAAAATAGGAATTTTTTTGGAGAGTGTGTGTGTGAAAGGAATGCAAGATGGGTCTCCCTGTTCACGCAGTGCTGTACAATAATTGCTAAGTTTTCCCTAGCAAAATCCCCAAACTGATATGTTAAGGAGTGTGTTTATAATTTAATGCAAAATGAACCTGCTCACTTATTATGGGGAGGAACTGAGGTGAGCATGTCAGGGGTGCTGGCAAAGAAGGGTATTTAGCTGGTAATGATCCCTGGCTGGCAGGGCACTCTTACCAGCCAGCACAACATAGAACAACCTGCAGACTGCTCTAAGTTTCACTGTCGGACAATTTAGGGAAGGGGATGGAAAGATGGGAGACAGCCACCTCTGCCTTCCTCCGTTCTCAGCTGAGTGCAGCTCAACAGCCACTGAAAATTCTTCCCTCTTACTCAGTTGCAGTCAATGACATCATACATTGGTCTAAAATTAGTTTCGGAATTGGTAAAGGTGGATTGCCACAGGGAGTATGTCAGACTAGAGCAGGGGTGGGCAAACGACATCCCACAGGCTCATCCTGCCCAGCCCGCCTGAGTTCCCGGCCAGGGAGGCTCCCCCCAGCCCTGCCCCTGTTCCCACCTTCCTCCATCTCCCAGAGCCTCGGCGCGGGAGCAGCCCTGGATAGCACTGCAGCGGCGTGGCTCTGGCAGGGCCTGAGCTCCTGCCACTCGGAATGGTAAGTGGGAGGGGCTGCGAGCTCTTGCAGGCCCTGCTGGAGTCACGCCGCTGCAGCGTTGTCCAAGACTGTTCCTGGACACGGCATGCTGAGGCTCTGGGAGAGGGGGGAGGTCAGGGTAAGTGGCACGGTAAGGGGGCTGGGGCTGGGGGCATGTTGGATAAAGGGCAGGGAGTCCTGGGTGCAGTCAGGGGACAGGGAGTGGTGGTGAGGGGAGGTTGGATGGGGCAGGAGTTCAGGGGGGGCAGCCAGGGGATGAGGAATGGGAGTGTTGGATAGAATGTGGGAGTCCTGGGAGTCTGTCAGGAGGTGGGGGTGGATAAGGGTCGGGACAGTCGGGACAGGGAGCAGGGGGGTTTGGGTAGGGGCTGAGGTCCCGGGATGGTGGTTGTGGGAGTTCATGAGGGGGCAGTCGGGGTCAAGGAGCAGGATGGGTTAGGGATTCTGAGAGGGGAAGTCAGGGAGCAGGAAGTGGGTGGGGGTTGAGTAGGGGGCTGGGCCAGGCTGTTTGGGGAGGCACTGCCTTCCCCACCTGGCCTGTCATACAATTTTGGAACTCTGATGTGGCCCTCGGGCCAAAATGTTTGCCCACTCCTCAACTAGAGGCACCGTATGATGAAAGGAAATGTGTGAACATGGACTAGTGTGGGCCATACAGCAGAGTCTGTGGCAGTATCCTTGAGCACGGATGAAACTCATTTGGTAACAGACCCTTTGAAACTGATCTGTCCCTTCGTAAGCTATTGTACTGTACAGAAATGATCTACATTGCATATGAAAATGAGCTGTTTTATAAAAAGACTACATGATATAAGCAAGCTACAGTTATGAGCTTGCTGACATTTAGATGGATATGATGATTGTATTGCTTCAAAGATATTCACATAGTTTGCTCTGAACAACATGAGTCAGTTCCACCAGAGCTGAGAATAGTGCTTATCACCTTCCCACAATGGAAATTTAAAATAATTTCTTCAATACTGAAATAAACTGTGAAATAAGGGCCCTTAGATTGCTGTTCAGTTTATAAATAATAGCACTGAAAAGTCTGGAAATTCAGAGGGTTGGATCTCAAACGCTAATGAAGTCAATAGGTAGTCTTTCCACTGACTACCTGAACTTTGGATAAGGCTCATAGGTGGGATTGGTCACTTAAAACCCATGAATTCTAATTTTCCTCGCACTTATATTTGTGTAAATCAGGTGCAACTCTGTTGAAGTCAATGGATTCATACTAGTGTAAAACCTTTAAGAAGGGAATTCAGCCTCTGGAGTGCGTCTTGAAGAACAGAACTGGGCTAAGCTGTAGCTTTACAGGTAGTTAATCAGCATGGGGAATGGTTGGCCCAGGGGGAGTTTGGTGGCAGCACAGAGCCAGTTTTCACCGCTAGGTTGCTGGTTGGATTCCATGCCCTCTTGATTAGCAGAAAGCAAAAATTATTTGTAGCTATTGACTCTAAAATGGGCTGTATGAAAAGAATACAATGGTCTTCATCCAGCTCCCAGTGGAAGAATGACTCCATCATAACAACAAACTCAGTTTGGTAATCTCAGCCCAGAGGCTAGGGATTGAATATGTTTTCACATATCCTTTCCGCCCGGACATGATCCCTCCAGAATAAGATCAAGGTTCTTTAGCTCTGTGCCTGCCCTCGTTTGAATAAATTGCTAAATCCATTATCCAAATCTCAGTATCATATCTTTATTAGCACTAACCTCACGCACACAAACTCAACAAATGGCCTTCCATGAGCAATTAGACTGAGAAATGTATTTCATCATAACTGTTTTACAGGAATTTTAGCTGTTTTCTTTTTATGGACAAATACATCTTTTCTGTATCTATTGTGATTAGACTTCACCTTGAAATTCTTTCAACGAGATAAATAATTGGGCTATTGTAGTTCAATACCAGGAGATGAGTATTAGGTAATTTAATGGTAGTTATGATTGCTTAATAATATAGTGTCCACCATCCTATCATATAGCTTCAAATTCTGCTCTCTTATAAACTGGGGTAATTAGAGTAACTCCTCATTAGTGTCACTGAGAGAGGAGTTTGGAGCACAGTTCATCTGGAACTCATTCTAAATCAAGTTACCATTTAGGTGATTCAGACTTTAATCATCACACGTATATGTAAAGAGCAGGGTGATATTTTTAGGAAAAAACTTTTGTTGGTGACATATGCAGATTTAGCGATATTAGAACATTTTGCAAATTCATGTTGTTTTAACTAGCTGTTTCAGACAGAAAAAATATATTCTGAAAAAAACTGAAAAGTTTCAAAATGAAACATTTTGATATTGTGTGTTAAAACCACTTTTTGTGTTAAAATTTCTTTCAATTTAATATTTTTAAAATGTAACTAAAAAAATATCCCAGCTCTAAATCAAAAGTGAAACATTCAGACTCAAAATAATCTTTTTTTCAACTTTTCAATTCACCAAAAGTTCTCATAAATTTTATTTTTGGATCAACCCCAAATAAATGTGTTCCTAATTTTTCATAACATATAGAACTAAAAAATCTGTTATTCACACATCTCTAGTGATGATAAACATTGTTCATTGAACCACAGCAATTTTAATTTCATTAATAGGAAAAAGTTACAATCTTTTAAAATATTTTACACTCTTTAAAAATATTACCATCTTGATATATTCACTTTTGTGGATAAAAGGATATCATATCATATACCGTAGACAACATGCGATAAGGTACCTTCCGGATTACAACTAGTTGAAGCACTACTTTATCCCTTATCCTCTTAGTTAATCTCGTATTATGTTAAATGAACTATGCTTTAAATGAATAGGTCTGATTCTCTAAAGCAATAAGACAAACAGACTGACAAAATGAGTTTAAGACAAAATTACTGTTCCCAGAAACAGGCAAGACTTTGACCCTCTGTTTTTGATACATCTCACTTCAGGTGAACTTCCTTTTTGGAAAGCTTTCTCTAGTTTCTCTAGTTTGTACTGGCATATAGAGCTGAACATATAGCAGACTTTATGCTTTGCTGGCAACTTAAAAGCAAGTAGTTTGGATTTAAGTAAAAAACATTTTTTGGGGAAAATTTTTGCAGAATCAAAATGCTTCATTTTGCTTTGATTTTGAGCATTTTTGATATTTTTAAAAATAACATTAAAGGAAATTTTGAAATCAAAACTCATTTTGGACAAAAAATTCAAAACATTTTCATTTAGAAAATCTCAAAATAAAATTATTTGATATTTTTTCAGAGGGTTATTTTAGGTTTATTTTTGACTAAAACAAATTGATCAAATTGATGTGAAATCATAAAATGTGTGTGTGTCACTGAAGCTGCATTTTTTACTGAAAAGGGTTTTGTGTCAAAAATTTTGCCCAGCTCTCTTGGCAGGACAAAATGTAAAAATGTTGTCAAGTTTCATGTTGACTGGAGCATCTGTGTGCGGGGCAGGATTTCAGACATGTCTGTTTCTGATTCAGTGGCAAGAATATTGTCAGAAAATTTCTACATTCATTTTCCTTTTTCTGAAAGTTCTGGTTAGATTCCTTACACAGTATGTGCTGCCTCTCCCTCTAATGGTCCTTCTAAAAGGACCATCTTTTTGTTCTGTGTTTGTACAGTGCTTAGCACATGATTGGGTCTCCTAGGCACTACCCCAATACAAATAAATAAATAATGGTTCATCTGTACGGAGGATAACATTGTTACTAGTTAAGGGAGTTAGTGTTTTAGATCACAGAGTAAAGATCTGTTCTGATGTTGCAAGTTACTGTTCCAAAGTATTGACCACTCCTGCTAGGGACATCTTTATTTTCTCTTTCTAAGAGCCAGAAGAGAAGTCTTCATAATACTTATTTGTAAGTTGTACATTCAGTAAAATAAAAACAAATCTCCATTTCAATTTCTTCTAGTCATATTGTTTATATCGTCTGTCCTCTTTGGGCTTCCATGATGTCTTATCTATAGTCCATAATTTCTATTTGCAGTGTGTTATCATTGCTTCTTTATTTGGCGAGACAATTTTAGCAGCATCATTTTGAACAAGACCAAAGGGGATGACTATTTTGCGGGGACGGGTTGCGTAGTGTTTACAGAGACTCATCCTCATTCTTTTCTCCCTCACTCGGATGCTGTTGTGTAACTGTCATTAACCTATCACACTGCCTACCCTACCACACTGAGAAATGTGTGTGCTGTGCTGAAATCACAAAGCACATTCCTCACTGTGGTTATTATTTCTATTAACATAGCAACTAGAAGACCCAACTGCAGTCAGAGCCCCACTGTCCAGGCATAGAGTATAATTGAGAATCCCTGCCCCAGAGCAGTTGGAGTCTAACTAGATAAGGCCAATATAGGCTGTGAGAAATTTTTGTTTAAACCAGTATGTGTTCCATTTGAGATAACGAGATTTGTGCATATTATTTTCTATTAATGAAATGACGGGCTTTCTATAAGCTTGTATTGTCCAGGAGAGTACTGGATAGTACAAGACACACATTTCTGTAAACAAGTCTGGGACTCGGATTTTGCTGGTGTTGCTCTGCAGTATAATTGATGGGTGGCTGGCTGGTTAGCTATAGACTATGCTGGAGGCTGTGTATAGGCAGACCAGGACTCGTCGCTTTCACAGTGAAGCAGTGTAAAAGGCACTCCAGTTTGGAGAATTGAGAGGACACAGCTGTTCAACGGTATATGTCACAGGAATAAAGGACAAAAGCTCACCACTTTTTTGTATTCGGGTCTTTGAAGGTGGCTATCTAATTGTTTTATACTCTAAACAGCTATTATTATTCCAATCATAAACCAGTGAACAAACTGTACAAACACAAAACCTTACACGTTGCCCCCAAGATATTATAATTTCAGTGTTTGATAAAGTTATACAAAGAATTATTTCCTTATGTCTGTTCTGATGGAACTGATTTGTTAATTTCTTATTCTGAACCCCTCTTCCTTTTCTTTCAGATAGAAAGTAAAAATATTTGCACTCCTATTACACTTTTAATTCAGGACCTCACAACAATTAATTAAATACGACAATTGTATTACTTCATGATCTATCAGAACTTTGCATTGTGCATTGTCTGCTGCATTGTAAGCCTGTTCATTTGCAGTTAATGCTGCTATGTTTCATAGTGTAGACAGTAAGGAATATTTTCCTAAAAATCTAGCACCAAGAAGCTTAGGCCACAGACTGCAGCCAAACCTAAGCTAAAAGATAGCACCTGATTCTGATTTCACATCAGTGTAAATCAAGGGAATTACAACTGAATAAAAGTAATGTAAAGCCTTGTGTTGTGTTTTGGTGTCAGTGGTGTACTAGCAACTCTTTCCACCTGTGATATGATTTGTTTGCTAAAGAATTTCAATGACTAAGACCAAAATAAAGCATAGCCCACTGAGTAGTATGGTGTGACATTGGACAGCTACTGTACATGCAACACTTGAATGAAGGAGTATAGTATCTATTTCAAAAGTGTGAGCTCTAGCAAATAGCTTTTTCAGATTGTCTTTCTGCTCCTTCCTTAAAAAAGTTCATAAATAATGTTGGCCTCCGAGGCTCTGTCAATCTTTTTTTTTCCCAAAAGCGAACCAATTCTTTTGTGCTTTAATTATAGTCTATGTGAAAACTTGACTGAATTTGATTTTTTATGAATTTCAGAGTATCATAACTATTTCTTTCTGGGTGTTTTGCATCTATTTCAAACAAGTACAATTATTTCTCAAGCAGGGTATTATTCTGAACCCCTCTTCCCACTCCTTCCACCTCAGATATTTATTCTGATTTCAAAATGTTACAGACCAAATTCAAACCTGTTATTAATTTATACTACAAAATTACAGTTGAGGCCTCCTCCCAGATTGGGGCCCCTTTTGTGCTGGGCACTCTACTGGCACACAGGCAATGCGTAGATGGGAAATTGAGACATCAGTGGGTGAAGTGACTTGGCCAAGGCCAGTAGCAGAACTAGAATTAGAAACTAGGGCCCTAGCTACAAGATGATACTGCCTCTCTACTGTCATTAGTCATTACCAATGTTTACTTATTCAAAATGGATTTCTCTAAGTCTATATGTGAAGAAGTCAAGCAAGACTGCCCCACAGCACAGAAGAGATGAAAACTATATAAACTAGAAGCAAAATAATCTCCATGGATAATTAATTGTCACGAGATAATATCCGAATGCTGTTTAAGCAGCAAAGTCTGACTAAGTATAGGGCTACTTCTTTGAGAGATCCTAGGTGAAGATTTCCAAAGGTGACCTGAGAACTTAACTTGAGATACTTTTAATGGGCTTGACTTTTAGAAAGTGCAAACTATCTGCCCTCTGAAAATTAGGCCCTTTTAAGGTGTCTCAGTTTGGATCCTGAAAAATGGACCAATGTCAAATCACTAGTCACTCTTGAAAACCTTGTCAAAGACTTTCAACTACTCAGTGTGAGAATATCCTAAACCAGTGATGGTCAACATTCAACAGCTGGGGAATGCTTCAGATGAAGTGCAGAAAGCACTACCATCTCATCCAGGCTTGTCAATCTGTCTATTTTAGGGTTTTCTACAACTTCTCATCCCTGTGTATCTGAGCATCTTCCACGTAAATTCAGTAGCAACTGTAAAGTCTCTAGTGGACTTCATGGAGTTTCTGGCACATCTCCCTTTAGGATTTTATTTTCCCTGGAAGAAGAGGAAGGGAGAGAAAGAGAACCACCCATGACCGATGTTAGTTCCAATATAGTGCATTATGTGATATACAGTGCTTAGTCCCACCATGATTAGCATGGTATAAGAAGCTGAATAGAAGAAAATAGGGTTGAGAATGGGGTTAGGCTAGCAGGGAATTGGACTAGATGACCTCCTGAGGTCCCTACCAATCCTGATATTTTATGATTCTATGATCACCACAGTTAACATTTTTATAAATACAATGAAAATCTTGTTTTCATTTATTGAGGCGTTGCAGACTTTCAGATTAAAACTAACAATGGAAAATAAATTCTTTGGTTCTGTTTTGTGATCCTTTTAAAAATGTAACCTTACAGAGAGTGAAAAGGGAAGTACATGAAAGAACAGTGTCAGCTTACAGTAAAATCTATTGTAAAACAACTTACATTTAAGAACTAATCAAATAAAATATTCAGTTAAAATAATCAATTTTGATTTAATTATCACAAGGTAGACTGGAGGTTTCAGGAGTTTAAAAGATCAATGAAAGCAATGACAAGTTTGCATACAATAAGTCAGCGGTTTGCTGAGGTGGTTACTTGCTAAGTGAGGCCACAACAGCTTTTACTGCAGATTGGTTTAGGTTAAATGACCAACTGAGGCAATATATTCATGTAGATGCTGAAATGAATATGAAGAAATTTGGCATCTAGATTCTTTCTGCTCAGTTTTCAGGATTCCCTTAAGGTCATCAGTGGGAGGAGATTGGATTTTGAGAAGTGCTCATCCCTGAGCTAACTCTGTTCCTTTGAAATCAGTATGCATTTTACTATTGTCTTCAGTTAGAGCAGAATTAGGGAACACTGAGTACTTCTGAAAATCCAGCTTTTTAGAGAATTTTTGTTTGTATGAGGGGAGGCACTTTGGATGTGGGGAAGGATCTTTGAATGTGATTTTCTAAAGCACCTAGATGACTTAGGCCTAGTCTACAATAGAAATGTTGTCCAGAATTGTGAGCAAAATAAGCTATTCTGGCAAAAACACTTTTAAGTTGCTATAACTGCATTTTCACTGGGGCTTTTCCAACAATGCATAACTGTAAAAATATCACCCCCTAACTGAAATAGCTATGCAGGCAAAGGTTTCTAGTATGGATCTTCCCTCAGGAGAACAACTCTGCTTAAAAGTCAATGGGGCATGTGATCATATGGCAGTTAGGACCAGATTTTTAAAGGTATTCAGGCATCTAACTCCTATTGAAAATCTGTCCCTTAGGTGATTTTAAAAATCAAAATAGAAAATGAGTGGGATCTTCTTTATTCACACTTCTTCCTATCTCTATGATATTGTCATAGGAGTACCTGCAGCTTAAAAACAAGATAATACCTATTTTTGTTATTCTAGCAATTATATGTTAGCCAACTGGAAGAGTGTCTTCTTAAGCCCTGATTCAGGAAAGCATCTCTATTCAGTTATTCTGTAAGCACCTGCTTAAAGTTAAGCATTTGTGTAAGTGTTTTCGTTGAATAAGGATGGACTTAACCATGTGCTTAAGTGAACCATAGCATCAAGCTTTGGTTTGGGATCTGGTGTGGTAAATCTTGGCTCTGAGATTCTGCAGTACAGACTCTGCTTTCTCCTTCAAGTATCTATGTATCTGACTTCTCACTGTATAAATAGTATGCCTGGCAGCAAGTGTTTGGAGGCTCACATCTTCATATAGTAGTTATCCTTTAAAAGATTGCTAAAAATAGCTATGTTTTTCTCAGTATTTGCAGTTTTACCAAAACTTATTTATATTTACTATTGGGAATACTTAAAATATAGTAGTAGACACTGAGGTAAAGTTATTTAGCTATCTCAGGCATTACCAGAGACAATAGGGCAAAGAGGATAAGAGAGCCCTATGCAGCTGCTAGTGTACACAGATAGATGACAATCAAGTTTTTACTACAGGTAGGATCAGTCCACAAAATTTGGAACCAGTTTTCAAACAGAGTCCACATATGTTCAGATCTGGAGGTTTGATTCTGATCCACTGTAGTTCCTGGAGTCAATGGAACTACACCAACAGTAAGCATTACATCTGGTCATGCCTGGGTAACTGGGTCCTAGAAACCAACCCATAATCCCTAATGTCAGTGGGAGTCTTGCCATTGATTTCAATGGGAACAAGCACAGGCTGTAAGAGAGTAAGCCATATGGGCCTTGCATGCCTACTCAAAATAAAATGAAGATTCGTGTACAATGAGATTTAAAACAAGCAGTGGCTCTTGAAATCTCTGTGCCATTTGGAATGGAAAAGCTGGGACATATATGGGTGTATTTGAGCCATGCAGTTTATTATTTTAGTCTGGAGACCCTTCAACTAATCAGCTATTACAGAGCAAGAGCCAGCTACTCATTCATTGATAACTCTATGTCAGATATGGTCTATCATCATAATTTACCATTGTTTCCAATCTTCAAACACATGTAATAGTAACCTTGTAGATTTATTCTTACAGAATTTCAGATTGCATTGTGCCATGTATTATATTCAGCTGTGAAATATTTACAGGGTAATGTTACTTATCAAAACCCTATGTGAAATATGATTTTAATATATCAGAACATGAACCACATCAAGCTGTCACTTATTTTACTGAAAAGAAGTTTCTGGTTTTACACTGTTGTTTTCTGAAATTTATAACATCTTCTCTCTGCTGCTGTATATTATTTAATTCTGTAATGTGTTTTGGGATCCAGTTTGTATGAAAGATGCTATACAAAATGAAGTTGTCTTGTATTATTGCACTGTAAAATAACCATCTATCTAGGCTGTCTTAAATACCATCACAAAATATCATGACTATGCCTTTAGAATGTGAACTCTCCTTTCTTTTCAATTCCTTTTATTTCCAATTTTATATTCAGAGTATAAAACTGCAGCAAATATTTGTAGAGTAGTATACAGATGTAATGATAGATTTCACATGTTGTATTCATTACTCATATTGGTAATCATAACAAAAACTGTGGAATCCTAGTGTCTGAGTCTGATCTTTTAAGGGCTTTACACAAATATAATCCCATTGATTTCAATGGCGTTACTCTTAATTTATTCCATTGTGAGATAAGGATCAGGCCCCAAATTCTTTCTTTGCAGTAGATGAAGAAGCTATGTTAAGGGATTCATTTTGTTTTTAATTCAGGAATAGTGTGATGGCTGATGCTGTAAAGTATGTACTGTGCAGTATGTGGCTTTTCACTTTGTGCACCAACTACTGAAATCTTTGAGCAAATCTCTATTTTCATGCCCATGGGACTTATATTCATAAACTGAAACTCACCTCTACATTCCCATATACATCCAGGCCACAGTACACCAGCCTGGTGATATAAAGGGGCATTAAAGTGGCATAAATTCCATTAAGTGAGAATCAGACCCACCTGTGCAGAAAGCCCATGCACCATGTAATGGTCTTGAACTAATGGTTTCTTCTGGCCTTAAAATCTATGAAGACCTCTCAGACCACTTTCAGCTTCACCTTCTGCAAATTTAATGAAGAGGAGTAGCAGCTCAAAGGGGTCTCTGCACTTCTTACACAAAGGCAGGGTTAGTCTATTCAGTGGCTTTGGACATACTGACATGGAGAGCAGCAGCAGCAAGGGCTGAGAGAGGAGCCGCTGTAACTACAGTTTTGAAGACCCCATACCCTACGCCTTATACAAGTGATGTGGACAGAGCTCTCTAATCACCACTCAAGGCTCTATACCCTGGGCTTCAGCCCTGTGCCTTGGCCCAAAGCTGGAGTGGATTCTTATACACACAGCAACCCCAGTACACTTCAAATCAGATTATTTGAGTTTTATCTGGATGACCTACATTTTCACCCATGTGTAACGCCACCCCACAGAGGGGCATTGGCAGTGGGGATCAAACCTGAGACGTCTGGAGCTTAATGCATGAGCTTCTCCTGCATGAGCTAAAAGACATGTCTCTCTTAGCCAAGGCTGTAGCAGGCTTATCAATCTCTAGCTGGCTTAGTCACCACTAGAGGGGGACAGAATGCCACTCCAAGCAAACGGGTTATACATCTAAAATATTAGAATACGTGAATTGGCATCTGCTGAACTGAGGTGAGGGCAAAACATTGCCTTCTGTAATAGAAATCTCAGTTTGGATAGAAGAATTTGGTACTTGCTGCTGTTGGAGACAGAAAAATAGACTAGAAGAACCTTGCTTCTGATCCAGCATGGCAATTCCTATGTTCCTATGATGTAGAATTTGACATGATATACATATGGTCATAGAAGTCAATGGGAGTTCCTCACCTTTGAAAATCTGGTTACTTATTGGAGGTGTCTAACTTTAAGCACTCAAGTTAGAAAATTTTGGCCTAAATTAATAGAGTATTTTCCTTCTGAAGGAAAAAAATGTGTATTGTAAACCAAGGTGTGTGTGTGTGTGTGTGTGTATATATATATATATATATATATAAAATATGCTTTCTCTTAAAAAAAAAAAGATGTAAATGCCTTTCCTCTCTTCATCTTCCCCCCTGCCCACACTAAGGAAATAAGGAATATAAACTACTTCAGCTTGATAAAATATATGTATACAGGAAATGAAATAACTCTGGGTTTTAGGTTACTTCATATTCTTAAGACGTGAGAGTGTTCTTGTTTAAACTTGCTGTGGGTCCCAAAAGAGATTGGTGGCTTGCTGCAGCAAAGCATCTTTTATTCCTGCTTCGCAAATCTTTCAATGTATAGTATAGATTAAATCTGTCATTTTGGTGAGTTTATTATGATACACAGTTTTCAGGAAGAAGTTGGCTTTGAATGTTATGGTGCAGATGATGTTCCACTAGCTATGTGAGGTCTTTCAAACATTTTGGTCCTTTCTTTGTGCAAAGAACTTTTCTTACAATGTTCATATCTGATCAGCAACAGGGATTATGCCCAGCTTCCAGGACAGTGATTTGAGGAAATTCATATTTGGAGCCCATAACACTTAAGTAAGTTTGAATTTAGCTTAGGGAGATGGCAGAGCCTCAGAAGGACATTCAAAAGCAAATGCAATTCAAAGCAGGGTTACCAGGAGGGAAACTATAAGGGGATTAGCATAAATGTTAGTGGGAACCAGCATGAACCACTGCATGGAGAGCCAGCCTATGCTGGGTGAGAAAGCATGAGAAAGCAAAGAGAAGAAAAAGCCTAGTGGTCTGAGCACAGGGCTGGGAACCTCGGTAAAAATCTGGCCCCACTGAAGTCAATGGAAACATTCCTACTGACTTCAACAGGGTCAGGATTTCATTCCACAAATCCCTCTTGGGGTCTAATCCTAGCTCTGACAATATAAATTGTTAGCTTATCTAAATATGGGGGTCCTTAAGAGCTCCCTCTGTAAAATATATATATATATATATATATATATATATTTGTCAAGCCCTGTGTGAATATGTATGTGTGCGTATACACACACTTACATACACCACACTGTAAATGGTTTTTCAGACAAAAAATGGAGTAAGTAAGAATCATAGATTCCAAGGCCAGAAGGAACCATTGCGGCCATCTAGTCTGACCTCCTGTGTAACACAAGCTCTCAAATGCTTCCAAAATAATTCTCTGAGCATACATTAAAAAGGATGGTATACCTCTTCTGGCGAATTCAGTTTTATTGAAACAAATGTTGTGTTCTGTGTTGCACTATTCATCTAGTTTTAGTTAAAAGCTTATCTCTGGTACCTGTTTGCTATTGTGACTACATGTGAATTTATCACACATGCTCCTGTTGCTTATTTATAATGGAAAATCATTCAGTAGATGGCAGCTCAAGCAAATCATCAATCCAAGAGAAATCCAATTAGATGGAAACTATTTTTTCTCCCGGTGGACATGATGCAATGAAACATCCTATCAGTCATGCACTTGTAGAGTTAATCAGCAGTAGAAAAATAGCCTTGATCATGTCATATTATTATGGACCAAATTATAGAACCTTTGGGGAGTGGATCCTGCAGTGCCATCTTTGAGCTATTTCAGATCTGGGTGTGGGGGATGCAGAAACATGTGGCTTTGTGACCTTGTTTTAGAAAACATGTTCACTGATTGTTGCTGCCTTCATCTTGATATGGTACATAACTCTATGTATTGGCTGTTATGTGGATATTAGGTATACAGGAAGTGTGTATTATATTGTAATGACCAGTAAACAAAACTTAATGACTATATTCTGATGAGTTAGAATAGACGTTTTATGATAAAGGTATTCTATTTTATATAAACTGTTTTTCCTTAATGATTTTATTTGCTACTAGTGGTGTTATGTTATCTCTTTGGTAATCCCACATTTTTAAAGCTGTGACTATCAAGAAGATTGCAATGTAAAGAGTCCAGAGTGACTTATCACCTTCAAAAAACAATTCTTCTGATTAATGGAAGGGCCAGTCCTGTTAGGTGCAATATAAATGATCTTATTTCAACCCTTTTGACTCCCAGCGAATGATGATATAAAACTACTTTTTGGGCTTTGCGCTAACTCCTTGTTTCCTAGACTAAATATTCTGATATGGATCTAATTAAAGAGACCAGAGTGGGCAAGCAAGAGCTGAATATAACTGCCAATGCAAAGCATATTCTCCGTATGATTTTATGTTCAGTGTAATCTCAGATGTAAAGAACATACAGGTTCCAGCATCCAATGCTCCAGGTTAGTCTGAGCAGCTACACAAGACAGTTGGTATCAAGGTGGAGCATTGTGTATTCTTTGAAGATCTCACTTCTGAACTACAGATGTCAGCCGCTGTAAATCTGTTCATTTGTATGTGAATTAGATGCAGCCATAGGTTACCCATATGCCATCACAGCCGTCCTTGGCTGGGCAAAGTTTGGAGACTCCAAACTAATTAGTAACCTTGGTTGCACAATGTCTACCAAGTGGATTGAATATGTTTTCCTACCAGAAATTATCTTGGCAGAAACATCAGGTGTTATGTGCTTAAAAATATTTAGAGGATTCCTTTCCATTGAATGTCCCTTTTCTCTAAAATTCATTTCTTCTTCTAACATTGATGACAAGAAATTACAATCTTAAAAAAAAGCCAGATAGTGGCCCACCTATCTCCATTCTCCCCACACACAATCATTTCAAAGTGTTGCTCACCTGAATTTAACAATTTACAGATGCTCACCATAAGAAAAAGCCATTTTGGTTGCAGCCTTGAGGAGAAAAAAATCAGCACATCAGCACAAAAGCACAAGGGCTCATTGCCCTTACAATTTGGTGATAAAATGCTCCTCAATGAGCATTTGAAAGCAAGGGATTCATAAAAAGATTATCATTACCCACACTCCCAAATCTGTAGCGTTCCATGATGCTTAACATTTATCAATACAATAAAATTAAAATGCATTTATAGTCAATGCTTCATGTAAAAAAGATGATTCCATAAAATAGATTGTGCAGCAGCTAAAATTTTTTAACTTTATTGTTTTTCTATAAAATATAAGCACATAATGAAACAAACCATTTATAAATACACAGACAAGTTGGAAATAGCATATAAATAACAAAAGTCAATGTTCATTATTTGCAAAATATGGAAAAAACAAAACAAAAAATCTAACAACAAATACAAAATCTGAATCCTTAGAGGTCATGCAGAGCATCAGTTATTAAAGTGACTAAATAGAATAAATAAGTGAGAAAATAACCTGAGAGTATCAGGGACTAATACATATAAACTGAAAAAGTATGCAATAGTTTCATTTGTGACCAGATATCCTCATATTTTTCCCAATTATTTCTATTAAGCAGAGTCATTTTTTCTGTTAATGCAGTGGTAGAGAGCTCACTATCAGTCTGTGGCCAGGCCTACTGGTGGGTAGCGATCTATCTTTTGGGGATTGATTAATTGCGTCTAGTCTAGATGCGATAAATCGATCCCTGAACACCCTCCTGTCAACTCCAGAACTCCATCGCTGCGAAAGGAGCAGGTGGAGTCGACGGGGAAGCAGCAGTAGTTGACTCAGCACTGTCAAGATGCCGCGGTAAGTCAACCTAAATACGTCAACTTCAGCTGTGCTATTCATGTAGCTGAAGTTGCGTATCTTAAGTTGATTCCCCCTCCCCGCCCCTACCCATTGTAGACCAGGGCTGTGTCTGAGCAAGGAATTGCAGATTTCCTTTTGTTCAAAATAACTCTTTTGGCCAGTTAAATAGTTACTGCAATCCAGTTCTTAATGTTAAGTAGCAATACCACTCATCCAGCATCCTGCATCTGAATTTTGTTTCATTTAGTAGCTGGTTCACATAAAAAAGGAGTCAGTTAGTGCTCCCAACTTGAGGAGTTACTCCATTAGCTCAAACAGTGGTGATTCCAGTTTTAGTCCTGATGGTCTGGTGTTCCTCCTGTAAGCGAAATTATTACCCAAGCACATACTGTTTTCTGGATGCATTTTGTACAAGAAAGTAAATTCTTGTGCCCTCTCGCCTGTTCCCCTGAACTTCCTCATACAGATGCCATGCAGCAACTGTGATTTTAACCCCTAGAAATTAGAGATGGAAAACAACCTATTAGATCATCTAAGGTTCACCCCTAGGCCTGCACTTTGATACATTTTCTAGTGTGTCATTCAGACTGCTTATGAAATAACAAGTGATGGAAACTCCACTACTACCTTTAGGAGCTTACTGTATAATCTAACAGAATTTATGGACAGGAAGCTCTCTCCAGAAACAATGTTACTTACTGAGCGAAGGTTAAATCCAATGGTTAGGGCATAAAAAGGTCAGAAAAGATGCCAAGGTATTGTAGTGGTTTTGGTCACAAATGGAAGCTGCTATTCTGAAATGAAGAAGTTGCAAGAGGGCACCGTTTTAAATCACAGGTACAATGGGAGGGTGGGTTTTCCAACATCAGGAATTCAGATCCATATTTATCCAAAACTTTTGGGGAAAGTGTCTGGGTTAGAGATGGTAGATATTTTTAAATGACCTTTTTTTAAAAAAATAAAAATAAAAATATATGTTAACGGAAATATATTAGAGGTAGAGCTAGTGAGGAGAAAAGCATTTTATTCCCATGAAAAAAATTCTATGAAGACAAAAAAGTTTTCACTTTCATTTAAAATTTTCTTCAAATATTTTGGGGTCTTCATTGAATGAACAAATAAATAACCATAACATCTTGTGCATATATCAACTCCAGCGTAGGCAGAGTAAAAATGTAGCATAGGGAATGGTACTATTCTGGATGAAAAGCTATTAGGTGCATATTACTAACAAAGTTGGGTATTTCAGAGTAGATGATAGACATGAATGACCAAAACAAAGAACACTCATCACTTGGAACTATATTAATAGAATATTCAAACTTCCCACCTTACAGTATCAATCATAATACTTTCACTTATATTACAAAAGTCAGTACAGCCAGCTCCTATACAGCACATTACAATGATTATCCTACTTGCCTACTCATATTTTAGGAAATCAACAAGTTTCTGTCATAAAGACCTAGACCATTGTGTGTCAATGTCCTGTGGGATTTATTGCTGCAGTTATGTTCATTTGTAAGTGCAATAAATGTGCAAGGCTTTGTAGTAATATTATTGGAGCATTGCTGTAGAGTAATATTAGATACAGCCAGGGAGAAATAGGCTTAGTCTACATTAGCGGAGGGGAAGGGGTGTTGACCTAAGATATGCAACTTCAGCTATTGAATAACGTAGCTGAAGTCGGCGCATCTTGGATCAACTTACCTGGTGTCGTCACGGCGGCAGCAGGCTCCCCCGTTGACTCCGGTCGCGCCTCTTGGCGAGCTGGAGTTCCAGTGTCGACAGGGAGTGCCTTTGGGGATCAATTTATCGAGTCTAAATGAGAAGCAATAAATTGATCCCTGATAGATCAATCACTACGTGCCGATCTGGCGGGTAGTGAAGACATACCGATAAAGTAGGGTGGCATGGGGGTGTGGGGAGAGATGAGAGGCTAAAGAGAAGTCAAATGCTCACCCAAAAATACCCCCACAAAACCTCTCAGAGAGCAGATGGGAGTGAAAGTACCCAGCATTCTGCAAATGACAGGCATGGAGAGTGTTTCACTCCATGCATCTGATGAAGTGGGTTTTAGCCAACGAAAGTTTATGCCCAAATTAATGTGTTAGTCTCTAAGGTGCCTAAAGGACTCCTCATTGTTTTTGCTGATATAGACTAACATGGCTACCCCTCTGAAAAGAGAGGCTTGTGTATTTACTGAGGAGATGCGTACTCTTGTCTATGATATTTCTGGACCCAGCAGAGGAGGAGATAGACACAGACATAGAGGGAGCTGATAGAAACACAGCAGTGTGCTGTGCTTACTTTATTCTGGCTGCAAAATTGCAACTAACATGAAAGTGAGATTTTTGCATGGGGGAGAGGAGAGTGCGCAAACATTTAAAGGGATGTAATATCACATTCTTCTACCCTACCTTAAAACACTTCCAAAACATATATACATTATCATTTGCATGGCTCACAGTAAACACCGTATGACCGAAGAGTTGCAGGTGGACTACTGCAGACTCTTGTATTGCAAGGGATTATTCTGCCTTGGAACAGCAATTTATTAGCTAAACAATTTATAAGCTCAGGTGCACAACTGATTTTCACAGTGTCTTGGGATAATGTGGTAATGGTGGTGTGGCAGTGTTCTGAGCAACAAGAACAGTAGGTAGTAAGAAATCAGCTAGATTGAGTATGGAATCAATTGGATCTGGAAATTCTTCCATCAAATTGTTGAAATTAAGAGTTGTAACAAACATAGTTCAATAGAAGGATCAGAACGTCCTACTGGACCATCTCTGGACTCTGGTATTTGTCAAAGTTGCAACTGGTCCATATATGATTTCCATAAAATGCTGTTGGATAATTTTACTATGAACCAAAGAGATCCTGTGCATTTTACAAGTTCTTCAGGTATCCATTTTACTCCACAACTGTAGTTGCAAGCTCATCACCAAGTCTCCAACTTGAAAAGAATATCGACAAGTCTCACATTGAACACATGAAGCAATAACAGAATGTAACAGGTCCCAACAGATATGCAAAGATCACTTCAAGAAAAGAGTTGCAGGTGACTCCTGGGTACTAGCATGTGATATGTTCCTGTAGATCAGCAAGAAATTGTCCAGTTTCTGCTGATGTCTCAAAATAGACTTGTTAGCTCAGAATGTTTGAGGTGTACTGCCCATGATTCACAGTTGTCATCAGACTAACCAGCCTTGCCCACAAAAGGTGCCATTTCATTGCTCTCCTGTTGAACATCATGTCTCCTGGACATCTCCTGCCACAGGAAATTGTTTTTGTTATTGCCCTATTTGTACCCCCTCTGCTGGCCATGTGTTTACATTGCAATCTGCAGGATTTTTCCTTTGGCAGTACTTGGCCTCCATCACAGTTGCCAACTTTCACATGGTAAATAAGCACCCCAACTTTGACAATAAACCAAAAATCAAGCTAATCCCATTTCAAAATAAGGCCAAAACAAGCCAGTCCCTAAGAAGCCCAACACTCTATGTGACTAGATCCCCCCAGTCGGGAACTGTGGTGGGCCTGCTGTGCACACTTGACTCTCTCCCCACTTACCCCTGCTTGCTCCCCTTTTCCCCTGCTTGCTGGGAGCCAAACAAAAAAAGAAGCAACAAGCTACAAGCCAAACAAGCAACAAGCCAAAAACTAGCAAACAAGCAATTCACAAGTCAATTAAGCCAAAAACAAGTCCAATTTCTGCATTATTATTTTTTTGGCGGGTTTGGCATGTCTGGTCTCCCTCTGCTGGCTATAGACCCTTAATGCAGGCTGTTTGCCTGACCATGTGCAAGCAGGCACATGGTCACCAAAGATGGCTGTTTAGTTCCCCTTCGCTGCTCTGTTTGAACAGTTCTAGCAGTTTTCAGAGTAGCAGCCATGTTAGTCTGTATCCGCAAAAAGAATGAGGAGTACTTGTGGCACCTTAGAGGCTAACAAATGTATTTGGGCATCAGCTTTCATGGGCTACAACCCATTTCCCAGTTCTAGCAGTATACGCAGAACTTGTATCCTTTGTTCTATCTTTATTTACATGCTTGCCCCCTCTAGCTGGCTGGTTCCCACTGTCCCAGGAGCAAAAGCAGCAGATTGACACGCTGAACCTTTAGGTGAACTTTGTCCTTTTTCATAGTATTATTTATGTACTTTTTCTTCTTCATGTTCAATCAGTGGGAGCACTAGACAACTGTGGGATATAAATTCCTCATTGTCAAATGTTATGTTTCTGGATCCAACAGAGAAGGAGATAGACACAAACATAGAGGGAGCTGATAGAAACACAACTGTGTACTCTGCTTGCTTTATTGTTCTGGCTGCAAACTGAAGCAAAGACAATGTTTTGCACTGGGGAGGGGAGAGCTCTCAAACATTTAAAGGGACAAGACACCATGTTCCATATCTAAATTCTTACACTGTTGCACCAGGTAGTCTTCATATAAACGAACCTTATTCTTTGGGCTGAAGCTGCTCTAGATCATTTATTTACTGAAAAGATGAACCTCCTGTTTTGTATCTTAGCACAACCCGCATTTCAATAGTTACAGCATATGCACTTACCCCTTTCTTTGTGTTGGATGCCTTCTTCTGGAGTCTTCTGTACCCTTTCTGGGTCTTTGTGGGTCTTCATGGCCATTTGCTATATTGTGCATAACATCCTTTCCAATGTACCTGAGCGTTTCTTTATTATACTTCTGCATCTCTTTGCATGCATATTTTCCTATCTCACTTTCTTCCCTCCATGTCTACATCCTCAGTATATAAGGATGTTGCCTGTAAAATTCTGTTGAAATATCTATATTTCATATGTCAAATCCCTAGTTCTCTGACAGGCAAAGAAGCTAAGATGGGCTATTTCCAACGTTATTGAAAAATAGAGTCAGTTCATGGAAAGCTATGGAAGGGGAGCATGTGGCTTAGAATTCTCATTTCTGATATTCCAAAACTTTAACCATTAGTATCCCCTAAGTATTTTATCACTATTGCTTTAACAACCCGTGACATTCACTATAGAAGTAAGATCCTTTCTAAAGCATTGGGGTTTTAAAACAATCCTATATAATTCTATAATATTGACATAATTCTGCCAAGATGATTTTAAAAACCTATAGAAGAGTTGCTATTTAGTGTTCAGTTCTGTAGGACTTTGCCATATGGGATGGAAACATTTAAAATCTTATTGAACATGAGATGAACATCTTGAATATACTAAATCTATTTAGAGAATTCCTACATTTAACTGTTTAAAATGCTTTTTTATCATAGCATCAAGACAGACTTGTAAATGATTCCAGCCCTTGGGCTAGTAAATATCCTTCTGGGGGAAGCTAGACTTTTTGCCAGAATTGATTCCTATTAGCATATTCAGGAACATTAACTCCGTTTCCATCCCTAATATTATCTCTCTGTGATATCAAGTAAAAATCACTGCTCATCCCTTTTCCTTCATAAATGTATCTCGTTCTCTCTTCCAGTAAATAACTCATTTTTACCCTTTAATGTTTATTTTGAATCTGAAGCACTTTCTTTCCTCCATGTATATTCTCTTCATCAGACTATTAGTTCGTTCAAGCAGGCACAATCTTTTTGTTCTGTCTTTGCATGCACAATGTTTATAGACCTTACAATCTGTGGCCCCAATCCTGTATTGTGTAGAGGACAAGCAGACTTCTGTGCCAACTGCATGATAGGATTCTAAACAGGGACAATAGCTGAGTACAGAATACAATGGGTGGGGTGCAGATGGTAATATGAAAGAAAGGTTGCTTATGTTAGTTGCAGTATTTCCAATCCTCAGGATTCAAAAATCAAGAGATGATTTTTTAAAAAAAAACATAAGTTTTTTTAAAAAATAACTAACGTCGGGTTCTTTTTATTTTCCTTATAATTTTTGAGCCTTCAGAGTGCTCATATCCAAGCTTTTTTGTGTGACTATGGGGGCCAGAAATTCTCTATTTTCCCCAAAGAAAACCCAGATTTTCCCATAATCCTATGGCCTCAGAAGCTGGGGCTCTATGAACAACACCAAATATGGCAACCATGTTAAAACAGCAGGAACCAGCAACACTATGCTTATATGTTTAATTTGGAGGTGGAGCCAGATGAAACTTTCAGAATTTTAATTTTTCTGTAGAAAATTATTGTCAAAATTTTGAATGTCTATGGAAGAGAAAAAACTTGCACATGGAGAATTCCTCTGAAATGTTCATGACTTTTTCCTGTGTTTCTACCAGCTCTGCTTGGAGTTCAGAGTCGGAGTTCTGGAGGGATTTTAAGTTAAATAAGTGGAGGAGAATCGCTAATGAACTGCTGGATGGCCATTATAATTTGGTAGTTTGCCATCAGCATCTCAGTTTAGTATGATGCTTTGTTAGCCATGATGCTAAAATCCAGCTTCTTGTCTGGTTTTTGCAATGCCATTACAGAGTCTGTGGAACTTTCATTAAATTGTCCCTTGGCTAGAATATCCCCAAACAAACACCACCCCAGTGATGTCACGAGGGCTCAATGTAGTGCAGAGTACAGATGTACACACTCAATTTCAGGATTGGTGCAGTGGCATATAATGCTGGTCTGCATTCCTTGGGATATAAGCTTAAGAATACACTATATAAATAGAAGATGCCGATTACAAATGAATGCTCCGTGTAAGAAAATAGAATGATTGCTACTAATAGAAGTATTACTGATACTTCACTGAACTCCACCCTCCAAATCTCTGGTGTGAGTGTGCATCTATTCGCTTCTCTTGCTCTTTGCAAAGGAGCACTTCCCTTGTTCTTTAGAATGGTGCATGAAGCAGTATCTTCATAGTGTTTTCTCTCTCTTATTTCTCTATGCAGTGATGGCTGGGCAGACAGGTATGATGTGACAGACGGGTATCAGCGGGAAGCTGTTGGCGGAATAACGATCAAGCTTCAGTCTCCTGATGTGAAATGGTTTGATGACTATTACCTGCAGCTTCGGCCAGAAACCAATCTCCGAAACCCATGGTTTCAGGAATTCTGGCAGCACAGGTTCCAGTGCCAGCTGAAGGGGTATCCACAAGAGAATACTAAATACAACAAGACCTGCAACAGTAAGCAGTTGGATTTATTTATGCATTTATACTTAAAATCACTAAGGTTAAAGCCTTGATTTAACTAGATAATACCATGCTGAGGCAGTGAGGTTTGCCAGAATGGAAGTCAGAAAGTCTGGAATTTTGATCCCAGATCTGCTGCTGAAAAGATTAGTCAAGAAGTTAGAGTACTAGCCTGTTTGTGAGACCCAAGTCCAGCTCCATGACCTAACACTGATATCCTGTGTGACATTACTGTCACCTACAGTAAAAATTCTCAAAAGCATCTAAGTGATTTAGGAACCTACATCCCATTTTCTAAAACAACTTAGGCACTTAAGAGCAGATTTTGAAATCTATTTAGGTGCCTGAAAATACAGAGAAGCAGCTAATAGGATTTTCAAAAGTGACTAGGCACCCAACTCCCATTGGTTTCACTGGGAGTTAGAGGCCTAGGTACTTTTGAAAATCTCACAAGATGCCTCTCTACAGTGACTAAAATACATTTAATTTAAGTCCCTTAATAATTAAGTGTAGTTGAAAGTCAGTGGAACTGAGGCTCCTGAGTGCTTGTCACTCTTCAAAATGAAATATAGGCTCCTCATAATCGGTTCGCTATCAATCTGTGAGCAGAAAAAGAAGGGCTAAATTTGTCAAATGGGTCTCGCTGAATACTTTCTCCAGCTCTGATACTTTGTCCAATGCTACCACATCAATGAACTCTGGTGAAGGAGCAGACTAGACTAGGCTTATAATAACCTTACCTGCTTTATTGTTGTTTTTTTGCATGTAATTAACATAGTTCCGTATGGTAAAGATTTAATGGTAACCACCATTTAGACACCATCAATGTGTCCAGGTTGTTTATGTTGTCCATTTCAATGTGCATGGTTTTGTAAATATGGATTTTATGCTCAATTTCATTTGTCATCATGCTGCTTTAGTTTCCTAAGTTTTACTCTGTGTTAAAATTCACACGAGGGGAACACAAGGCTTGGCTAAAAACTTTGATGTTCACCTTGCAAAGTTTCTTTGAATATTGCACTCAGGACCACGAGGACTGGTGACTGCAGAGCTTGGCCTCAAATCCCTGGGTTTTTTCTCATGCTAGCTTCCAGTTCCCACAGTAGCAGCGTGGCTTCCTCATGAAGCCAATGAGAGCTCAACACTTCTGAAAAATCTGTCCATGTATTTAGGAGCTTAAGTATGGATTTAGGTGTCTGCCATTAGGCACCTGCATTTGAAAGTTTGGACTTAAACTTCTCTCCAGCTCAATTTCCTCATTTGTAAAACGTGCTCACTGCAACTCTGTGCAATGGGTCCCTTGTCCAGCTGACTGAAAGAACAAGGGTTGTAGCCCCTATAGGAGCTTCCTCTGCTATTAGTAACGGAGGGGGAGGACAGTGAAGGCTTACCTGAATCGAGCAGGGAGGAACAGGAAGTGGCCATACCAGGGTGGGGGGAGGGTGGTATTTGTACCCTGGGCAGTTCCAGAGAAGCCCTCTCTCACTAGGATCCGGCTGGCACCATCCATCTTCCTGCTCATAGAATCAGAGTAGGACTGGATGCCTTCAGGAACCACTGTGGGCATTACGCTGGTCAACTCTTTCCTTGGGGGCTGGAAGGGAATTTTTCTCTCCTTGTCAGACTGGCTAAGGCAGGGGTGGGTTTTTTCAGCATGCCCACAGTAGGCTGGCCAGGGAGATTCACACATCACAACTTAATAAATTTAAAAAATGTGGCAGGTGTGCAGGGCATCCCTGAAGGAAACTGTGGGAGGGAGAATCAGAGCTCCTATGTCTGGTACAGCAGGAAACCAGTCCCCAGTTACTACCATATGAAGGGAGGGCAGTAGGATCCCAAATATTTCAAGTGAGTAAAGTTTTGGCCTAATTGTACCACAGACACTGTGATTAGACAAAGGGCGATATTGATACTTGCCCTCTTAGTAAAATACTTTGATGCCTACAGTTGAAAATAATATATTGTTGATGTGTCATATTTATCCTACTATGAGAGCAGAATTTTGCCCTTAATTTCATCCAATTAAATATTTTCAGCTCAATAGGAGTTCCATAAAAAAAGTTACAGTATCTTCTAGTGACTCCAGTCAAAGGACTCTCAATTGTGCTGGGAGCTGTACAGAAATTTTTTTAAAAAGCACAGCCTCTAACCTTAGACCACATAGTCTAAGACAATGGCAAGAAGATATTGACAAGAAGGTGGGTGGGAGAGGTAATAGTTACAAGAACAAGTTGGTGAACAAGCAATACACTTTGGTCACCACATGAGTGCAGAATTTGACCTACTGTCAACAACTTCATTTTAATGCAGTCATGTCATATTGATAATAATAGCTATTCATAAACAATATATTTTAAAAATATTGAAATGAGTAATAGGACTTATGGCCAAAAATTTGTATATATGCATGCCTACATCTGGATTTTGGTACTTAAATTTAGTCATCCATGTTTGAAAACTCAAGCCTGTGCTTTCAAATCCCCTTATATTGAGATGATGAAAGAGATTCACCCTCATAAATGCAAAGTGTGTAGATTGTGGTGGAGTCCACTCATCACAACAGTGCCTCCTGCTGGCCATCAGAGGATTTAGCTCTGCTACCTGGAGTGCCCTCTCCAGGTGGTGTCTCTCCCATCGCTGTCTCTGCTTGCAGACCTGCCTCAGTCCAACTACCGCAGCGTCTTCTTCATAAATCCTGAACTTTCCTCAATGCTTTGTCAATTCCCTGGGCCACTTCCTTGGAGCTCCAGCAACTTCTTTGCCCTCTTCTCAGGCTATTCAACCATCAAGTCTCAGCAGCCAGCCAGGAGCTCTCTCTTGCTCCCCTGGTCCCTCCAAGCAGCTGCTCTGTCCAAGGTGCTACCCTTCCTGCAGCCCACTAGGAATACAGTCCTCACTCCGTGGGCTCCCCACAGCAACTGACTGTCTCTGGCCTTGCAGATCCTTTTATGTGATTCTACTGGGCCCTGACAGGCTGCTCTTTGCAGCCTCCTGCCACTTGGCTGCTTCTCTAGGCTGCTTGGAGGACTCACCTGCACTGCTCCTTTCTGGTACAGAGTCTGGCAGGCTTATGAGACCTCCATTAACCCCTTCCACTCCAGTGTGGAGCAAACACCCCATCACAAGATTCATGAGTGATGCTAGTCTGGTAGATCTCATTTTATTGTGGGCAAAAAATGTACACAGTCACTGTTACACAGTCACTATTTATTAGGGCAGGAGGAAACTCAGTGAGTCGTGCAAAATGAAAATGTGATGATAAAGTAAAGAGCACATGAAAAACAGCCCCAAATGAATATAGCTTTTCTTCTTTCATTTCTATCAACTTCTCATAAGTTTCCATCTCTTCAAGTGTACCTTGACTCATGTTGAGGTTAGCATTTTAGCATCAAGCCATTTTTCATTTGCAGATTGAGTATATTTACCTAATCCAAATGGGCTGTTGCTGAGTACATTGATTTTCTGCCCAGCCAGAGCACAACTGAAAGGGAGAAGTTTGCAGGCTTATCTGACTCCGTGCTCAGTGTTATCAATTCTGTGTCACAGGAGAATTGATGTGAGCCACCTAAGTAGACTGAGGGTCAGAGCAAAGGATTTAAAATACATCGTTAACAGGAGACTTTCCATAGCCCAAGAACACTTGGGGTTTTACAAGAATTGGAGTGTGCTTCCCCTCTGGCACCAATCAGATGCTTTTGATTAACCAAAGCCCCAGTTCAGCTAGGCAATTAAACATGAGCATAGCTCTAAGCAGCTGAGTAATCCACTGAAGTCAATGAATCTCCAACACCAGCACCTTGTCACAAGAAGTTAAGCCAACCTCTTGTTCTTTTATAACGTTAGACTTTTGCAGTCTGAATATATATCAATGTCTCCCTCTTTCTCTGAAGAAAGAAAATACACCCACAGATTTCCAAATTCCTGGTGCCTTTTCTTCCTAGCAACAATGTTTTCCTAACACATCTTCCCTAGGCAAATGTAAACCTCTTCAAAATAAATCATGGGGTACAATCCTGGGTGCATGAAGGATGATAACAAAACTACCATTGACTTCAATGGGGCAAGGAATTTATCCATTTAATTTACCACTCTGTTGTTGTCAGTCTGGAGGTCTCTAATATGGGTTCTTATGGCTCAGAGTTACTGTTTTGTTTATTTATTTGTACTATTGTAGCACCTATGAATCCATCATAGACTGGGACCCCATTATACTACAAACACAGAACAATAACATGGCCTCTGCCCCCAAAAGCTCATAGTTTAAGTATAAGGCAAGAGACAACTGATGGATATAAGCAGACAACTTTGTCTCATTATGATAACCATTGGTCTCACCACACCAGCTGTCTGGTGTCAAGTTTTTTGTAGGCCTCATAGTGAAGAGACTTTGAAGGGGGCTAGTGAGGCAGCTTTGCAGATGTTTACAGAGTGCTCCTCCCATGTGTGAGGATCTTATCTCCAGTAAGGGCCTTGGCGCAGATTTTCAAAGGAATTTGGGCACCTGAAGATGGGATTTTCAAAAGTGCCTAAGCAAGTTAGGTGCTTAGTTCCCATTGATTTCAATAGCCTGCTTAGGTAATTTCACAATTCCAGTTAGACACCTATTTGTGCATCTTTAGGTGCCTAAATATCTTTGCAAATCTGGTCCCTGATTCAAAACCCATTACAATCAAACTGAAATCCATGAGAACACTCATTTTGGTGGGGCAGGTCCTAAATGCAAATCAGGCTGCAAATAATGCAAGTAAATATTCATCTCATGATGCCATTTGGTGGTGGTGGTGGGATTGTTTTAAAGAGCATGATTATCCTTTCTGCTTCTACAGAACTCAGTTTCTTTGACCATAAATTAGAATGCAAGATCCACTCTTCTGGACACAAAAGCATATTAAATGTATCACTAGCAAATTACTTCAGTCCCAACCAGTGAAAATTAGAGCGGGTCAAAATAATTTTCAGAGGAACAGTTTTCTACTGGAAAATGCAGTTTTGCTGAAATGAAAACATTTCTCAGGACTGTTTATTTGATTAAATTTTCAAAAGAAAAAGTGTAAAACAAATCATTTTGACTTTCTCATTTCAAATTTTATTTTATAAGAATGTTAATATTCTGCTATATTTATATATAATAGAATATAATAATTTGACTTTATTCAAATTAAACTTTTCAATGTTCCTAAAGTAATATTGGGGGGAATTTCTATTCTATGGCACAATTTAAAACTGAATTGCAGGGGAAGGCATATTTGTTTCTGTACAGTGCCTAGTATGCTGAAGCCCCATTCACAGTTCATTCCCAGGCATTACCATAATAAACAGGATTCATAGTAATTTCCTGTCACTAACCCACTAACTTAACGCGAATACAATATAATAATGATTCGATTCATATTTAAAGCTTTTTTGTTTTGAAAGAGACCCTTGAGAGTCCCTCATTTTTTCCCACTTACTTCTCTCCACTTGGGCATGCTCTGTCATAGCAATAACTCTTGCAAAGGCTCAGAGGGATGGACCTAGTTCCAGAACCTCTCAAAATTACCTTGCTCATCAGCTGGTGGGGAGGCTCAAGAGAGATACAAAGTGTGTAATTGCTTCAGGCCTAAACAGGTTCTCTCTACGATGCTTCCAGTCCCTGTTGGTTGAAAAAAGTTAGAAGCCAAGCTCTGATTATCCACACAGGATAGCAGTGCATACCATCAGGTTGGCTCTTCTTGCTTGTTTGATTTTTTTCCCCTAGTGTTTAACCAACTGTTCTCACCGTGAGTGAGACAGCAGGAGATTCCCTAGATTGGAGCACTGGAGAATGCAGAATCAACACTCCTTTGTTTCCTTCTTTTTAAATTCTTCCCTTGTGTTGGTCCTGTGAATGTACAAGACAGAGCAAGTAAATCCTGGAAATCATGCAGCATGGAATAGAAAAGGATCATATACTTTCCATGGACGTTTTAAACCAGCACATGGAATTCTACACTAGGAGCATCGCTGTCTATTTAATAATGCTATAGGATGGAATAAAAATAGAATTTCATAGTTGTTCTCAATTAGATTCCATTGATCGTTTAAGAGTTATTTCTATTGAATGCTACTGATTCCATCCTCATTACTATCTACAGGAAGATCCCTACTGAGGATAGTACTTCAGTTTATGCCAAAGTGTACATTCATGTGTATGTTCCATTCAAAGACAATGGGACTTAAGGACATGCTTAGAAGTTTTAACTGTATGCTTAAATGCTGTTCTAAATGGGTATAGATTTAAGCATCTGCTGAAGTGCTTCCAGAATCACGGCCTAACACTCAGTTCAGCAAGGTATTTAAGCATGTGCCTTACCTTAAGTACATGCACAGTCCCACTGAGGAGAGTGGGAATACCTGTATGCTTAAAGTTAGGCATGTGCTTAAACAATTCTTGGTGAACTGGCCTCAGATCACTTTAAACTTTGTAAAAGAATTAGAGGTGCAGGCCAAGTACAAAGTCTGGATCCAGCTCCAAATTTTCCCAAAGTTTGGGAATATTCGGATTTGGGACTTTAATGCAAACAAATCTTCATTTTATAGTGTTTCAATATTGTTAAGAGAATTTATTTCCTTTGCTTTAGTTTTTAGATTTTCTCTAACAAATGTATTGATGTATTGCAGACCGACAGCCACATGCTGTGGGGCAAATTTGCCCCTCTATGGCAAGTGGAAGTAATCACATGTGGAGGAAATGCTTTCCCAGGCTACAGAAACCAGAACAGCTAATTTCCTCAGATTTCCTTTGAGGATTGCTAGCAGCTTCTATGAAGAGCTGTGCAACCTCATTACAGTTTATCAGGTGAACTGAGTGAGATCAAATGTGTAAAGAAAGGCTGGATAATAATTCTATAAAACAGCAGCACAGAGCCCAATAACAAGAGTTCCTACAACTCAGAGTAAAGTTATTACATTTTCAAGCCGTCATTAGTAATAAAGCAGTTGGAATATCATTTTAAAATAAATATTATTGCTGATGCACATCAGATTCATTCTATCAGCCACTCTAATTAATGGCACAGTTTCTGAGGTGTTAATTTTGAGGCTGAGTAATTGGATAAAGTTGTGTGCATTGTAATGTAATACGCTTGTTCAATTTTCCACTTAATTTCGATTAATATGGATTTTACATGTAATCTATCATTACAGTTATTGCGCCTATTATTTTTAATTAGGAAAAAACATTACCTCAGGAGAATGAAACAAATAATTAACAGGTTTAACCACAAAAAAAAAGTTCATGTTCATGGAAATTCGTTATTCAGAGAAGTTGAGTGCCCACCACTTCACCCAGTGTTCATAGGAGCTGTGGGCATGCAGCACCTCTCAAAGTCAGGACCAGAGATGAGAGAAGGGAAAGAGCACCTTGTTCATCTTTTGACCAGTATGAAATAGTTTTCAATGACAAAACAGTTTTAGAGATATATTTTCCCCCGGTGAACTTTCCCACCACTCCTACATTTTAGACATGAAGAAGGACTGATTGTTGTTATCCCTGCCCCAGGAAGGGCCAAGCACATTGGTGCACTGCCCAACAGCGGGGAAGGAACCAAACTGTGCTTCTCAGAGCCACAATCTGGACCCTGCTTCCCCAAAGTGAATGAAATCTGAGCTAGTTCTTTTACTGGCACAGATTACTTCCTATCTCTAGTGCTCTGAGGGGTTCACTGCCGGGGTGGAGCCTTCAAAGGCGAGAGAATGGTCAGTGCCACTTGTCAACAGCTACTTCCCTTCTGCACAGGCACTTGGGTTGTGCGTAGCCCCCTTTTGTTCCCCAGTGCTGGCACACAGCAATCCTTCATAAAGATGGTCAGAAATTTTTTAATGACATGATTTCCACCAGACAAAGCCGATTCACGGAGAACAAAGCATTTCACAGAATCATATTGGTTGTGATGGCACCTCTGTCAGGGAGTTTTCTCAGGTCCAGGATGGACCCCTAAGGATTTGTGGGTGGTTGTAACCAGAATAGTGACTGTTTGGAAAAGATATTCTAAAGCTCATGCTTTATTCTCCTTTAGGACGGCCCACCTCACAGTTATTCCTATTACATATGAAATTGCTAGCGCCACGTTCACCATTGCTGCTGCAGGCCTGCCAACAGCAATTCCAGGCCCCAGGGCAGAACAGTCAGTGGGTCCCCATGCGCAGATTTGGTCTGCCTGACATTTAGGTGGTGCTGCGCCTGTGCCAGCTGGTGCCTAGCGAGCTGCTGCCTGCACTGCTGGGCCTGGCCAGGGCTTCCACATGCCCGCCCAGTAGGGTTGACAACTGTCTAATCATGCAAACCCAAAGACCCTTGTCCAGCTCCCTGTCCCGACCCTTCTCTGCGGCCACACCCACTGCTCACTCCATTCCCCCCTCCCTCCATCACTGGCTCTCTTCCACCCTGACTCACTTTCACCAGGCTGGGGCAGGGGATTGGGGTGCGGGTGCAGGAGGTGGTGCGGGGTGCAGGCTCTGGGAGGGAGTTTGGGTGTGGGAGGAGGGTACAGGGTGCAGCAAATCATCAATGATAAAGATGGCTGGAATGTAGCTGATAATTTTGCTGATAATACGTGAGGCTGAGTAGCATCTAGTCTACTCTCCCTTGGCTGTATCAGTGCTGCCTACACATTGTTAACGCTAATAGGTTATACAGGAAACCCAGTAGGGTGCATCTCAACATGACTATGACTAAAGTAGGCCAAAGGACCAAGCTTAAAAGGAAGGGAAAAAGTTAAGCAGCCTGACATTCAGCATAGCTAATGTTTGCAAGCTTGCGTAAAATGCTGAATAATGGCAAAACAGATAAAGCAATGGGAAACAGTGGGGAATTATAAGATCTGGGAAGATAAATTAATGGCTGCTGAAAGTTATTAATGCCATCTAGCCATAAATATACTCTGGATATAAAGACCAATGAAATTGAAAGGATATGCAAGAAGTAATTTAAAAACAATAAAGGAGAGAGGGAGGGATGTATGAAAGATGAAACACTAGGAAGGGGGAAGCAGCAGAAAAATAAGGGATTAAGGTAAGTAATTAATACTAGAAGTAAAGCAATAATGACAAATGAAATCTTAAATTAATGTCCAGGGACATTAAAATCAAGAGGTCACTAAAACACAGGAACATAGGAATTGCCTTCCACTTGGTCTCACTAATAGTTAAACATTCTCTTAATGCAGCATAAGGTTTTATCTCCCCTCCAAGGCTTTTTTATTGTTTGTTATATTGTCGGGGAATAGTCTTGTCAGATACATGCATGCCCAAACCTTCTCTGAGGAAAGGCAGAGCCAGATTTTGCAATGGGGGATGGGTGGGGTGATGAGCCATTGGTGATGCCACTTTCCATTACACTTTTTGGCTTAGTTAATTTCATGCATGTTGTCATGCCCGTGTATTTCACACAGGAGATCGATCATGCCTTCTGCACCCACCAGCAGCTTTTGGCCTGAGAAAACAGTAGTCTTAACTTTCCTTCTCCTAAACATCATGACAATTAGCACAAGGTATTTTATCCATTAAACAGTTCAGATACAGTTTACCACAACCTTCCAAGAGACATATAGACAATAATGCTATTTCACTCAAGTGTCTTTCTAAATAGTAATACTCCTTTTTTTATCTTTGAATCAAAGCTATAGCAATAGACAAGATTTATTTGCTTACATCACAAGACCTGAGCAAACTGCTACCCTTCTATCTTTAACAATGCAGGTTTGCATTTCAAAGCTCTATTCATTTACATATCTTCCTAACAAGTCTTTAAAGTTTAGCCATGGGTCAGGTCAGTCTGTGAGTTAATTAACTCTTTCTGGCCGTGTCACCTTTCAATGAGATATTATATTACACTCATAACATCACACTTCCCTCTCCACATTAAACCATAATCTGCCTCCATTTACCCTTCTGCTCTTCACTGCTCCACTGTTGGCCTCTTCATTGAGGAGAGGGGCAGTTACTGTCCTTAGGATGAGGCAAAGAGAATGCATCAGATTGGTGTGTGGAAGAGGAAACCCTGCAGAGATGGGGCCGAAGAAGAGGAAACCCCATGTTAGAGAGGTTAGAAGAGGGGAAGGCTGTTATGGAAGTCAGAAATCTCAAGGGGGAGCCCTGGCCAACACTCTCTCATCATCAACTGTGTGGGCTGCAAGAAGGAAAGACAGGCACTATTATTTCAGCTGTACACCACTGGAGATCCACGTAGGCTGAAGTGATGCTTTTGCAGGTAGCTAAACTAGCTTTAAGGTTGCTCTGCACGTGCAGTGCAAGGGATAATCTAAGCCATTATCTACATGTGAGGCCTAAAAGTAGTAGTTTTTCTCTCTAATCCTGACACCAGTCAAAAATTTTATAGGGTCGACTGACAGATGCTCCTTTCCAATTCCACCTTTCCCATTAACTTCCAGACCTACTACCAGATGTAGGAAGGTTCAGTTTTGAGTGACTCACAGAAGTCATAATCCTGAAAAGTTCTTAGTGTTCATAACTCCCATAGATTTCAACAGGAGTGGTGGCTGCTTAGCACCTCATAGGAACAGGTAACCGTATGATATTAATAAGGCCACTTTGCTAACAGAATATCAGTTTGCCACTTCCACTCAAGATTTCATTTCCATGACAGAATCTCAGGTTGCAGTGGATTTCTCGATTCCTTACATAAGAATGGCCATAGTGGTCAGATCAAATGTTCACCTAGCTCAGAATCCTGTCTTCAGATAGTGTCCAATGCCAGGTGCCCCAGAGGGAATGAACAGAACAGGTAATCATCAAGTGATCCATCCCTTGTTGCCCATTCCCAGCTTCTGGCAAACATCCCTGCCCATCCTGGCTAATAGCCATTGATGGGCCTATTCCCCTTGAATTTATCTAGTTATTTTTGAACATTTGGTTTCCCCATAAATCTGGAAACACAGAAGATGATACATAAGGTTTCTATTATATATGCATCCTCCATGGCCCACCAACCACAAAGGGTTCCATCAACTAGCTTTGAGGTCAGTGGAAAGAATCTCATAGATAGTGCTCACTTCCTGGAAGCCTTAAAGTATTACTGTATGATTTAATAGATATATACACACACAAAAATGTAGGGTGAAAGAGGGATAACTGAAAAACGAGAATGCACAGGTTCTGTTGCTTCATTGAGATGGAGACCAACAGGATCATGAGATGTTTAAAAGAAGATCTTCTCTCTCCTCCCTTTATATATATATACTTCTTCGTGTCTCTTAAGAAGGTTTTTAACATTAATAATGGATACACAGCAAAAATGTTTGAAGATTCATGATGTTTCTGTCTGTGGTAATGACTAAACTTTGTGCTGTTTCCTAACAGGTCAGTTGACTCTCAAAACGCAGCATGTTCAAGATTCTAAAATGGGATTCGTAATCAATGCCATATATTCTATGGCGTATGGTCTTCACAACATGCAGATGTCACTATGTCCAGGCTATGCAGGTCTCTGTGATGCCATGAAGCCTATAGATGGTCAAAAACTCTTGGATTCTCTCATGAAGACTAACTTCACTGGGGTTTCTGGGGAGGTGATCTTGTTCGATGAGAATGGAGACTCACCAGGAAGGTACTGTGAATGTTTATCAGAAAGTGAAATGCCAGATATGTTGTTGTTGTTATTTACTCATGATTTTCCAAGCATCCCCAAGAAGATGCTCACTCACCAAGGGAAGGGCTGCAGGTTGATTGTGCTCTTTAGTCAATGAGGCAATGCGGCTGCCAAGAATGAATGTACGCTTAGTAAAGCAGGGCTCTGCAGGTGCAAACTAATGCATCATTTATAGGAGGAAAGGTTCTAAAGATCTTGTTACTTAAAAACAGATCTGGTTTCTGTGATCTTTCAGCCCAGTGATAGACACATTATTAAACCTACCTCTAGTTACATAGTTTGGGCAACATTTTCTTTTCAGGTATGAAGAAGGCGGCTTTTTAGCAAGGTCTACCGCTATTTCCTAGCTTCTGCTTTGTCTTCTAGCAAAGACATATGGTATATGCTAAGATACTATGCTAGGTCCCTAGCATAGTATTTTAGCATATACCATAATTATTTGCCACTTTGGCCCATTTTTTCCCTCTCTCTAATGTACCCTGTGTTCCTTATCACTATGCATTCTGCATATTGGTATTCATTTTCAATACTGAATAAATCAAAGCAAGTACTGCTAATGAGGAAAAATGGGAATGTTAATTATTTATAATGTGATACTGATTTAACATAGCTGACAATTACTAGTGTATTAAGATTTTGTATAATATTTTAGAACAGTGGAGTTACTCCAGTTGCCTCGCATTTGACGCTGCTTCCAGTTGCAAACGAACAATGTTTTTATGTGAATAGACTCCTAAACACCTTCTACTTTGGGAGATGCAAACTATCATTATTATACCTTCTTTTATTTTTTGTCTTTGTTTTGGCTTAAATCTTCACACCTGATCTAAATTGGTGTTACAGTTGTTACTGTTGTGTCTAAGTGCCCTCGTGTTCAGATAAATAACACAAATACACTCCTTGCCTCAGAGAGCTCAAAATTTTGACAATACATGACAAATGTTCAATCCTGCAAAATGCTGAGCATTGTAGCCTGGAAGCAGCAAAGCCCTTAAGCATATGCTTAACTTAAAGCACACAGCTAGGCTCTTTGAGGATTTAAATCCATTTGTTTAGAAGGAATAGGAGAAAACTTGGAGAAAACAAAGTAACGTAAGGAATTGTCTTTCATATGAAGAAAATGATTAGCTAGTTAATACTATAGAAACTCTAAAGAAGGAATTGAAAAGCCAAGTAAAGAGGGCATTAGTGTTCACACTGGACTTTAGCAACAGGGTAACTGCAGTCAGCACCTTCACCTTGCCAATTCGTATGTTCGGAAACTGAATTTGCAATAAGTATTTTGCCCTGTGCATTGGACAGTGCTGGAAACTTACATTACCATCTGGTCCCTGGCTCCCTAAAGCACCTGACAGTCCTCACAGCATTATCTCAAGCTAGTTTCAAAGAAGCAGTAGCTACTGAACAACCAAGGTAAGTAAATGGCTTAGCAGTGGGAATTGCTGCCAGCCCTATTCTGAGAACAAAACTTCCGAGAAATATGGAATGAAAAGGGCAATAGTTCACTATATTTTATTAGGAGTTCCCTTCCATTTTTTCCAGTGTGATGTTTGCACACAGTTCTTTCATAACTACTTCAGGTTTCATTGTCTTTGGCTCCAGAAGTTTGTTAAATATTGGTCCTTCTGAATGGTGATCTTCATAAAACAGCATTATCAGGAGTGTTGCAATATTCTAAGGAAGCAAATTATGGATCCCATAGGTACTTCTGGGACAACTATTTTTTAAATCCCCGAAAGGTTGTCTTTTGCAACTTATCCCGGGGCCAGGCTGTACCATAATCAGGCAGCATTCTGAGTGGAGCATTTAATTGTGTGGGAGTGGATTTGATTAGCTGTTATAAAGTGCCCATGAATCTCTCTGAAAGGCTTATTTGGTCTGGTGTCTTTCCATTTCTACAGGTGATCCCCCTTTCTAGTTGAGTGGCTTTGTCATTGTGTATGTGACTTACATCACTAAACTATTTAAACCAATCTACCATTTCTTCTTGCTTAATTTAAGGTTTATTTTGTTGCCATACTGAAGAAAATTAGACAATCCTTTTTTACAGTGTTGATCATTTTTTGCCCATAAGAGCAAGGAAAATAAGTATGACCCAGACCCACTAAAATACAACTCTTCTTCCTGACTGTGTGTTGGATTAATTGTTTCTTCTTGGCTGGAGTGTTAAACCAGCTTCTGAAAACACTCAATAACGCTTAATCTTACCATCAGCTTTTACTTTCTTTCTCAGTGGCACAGAACTTCATATGGTGCTTGTAGATCTGCTACTGACCTATTGTGTGACCTTGGTCAAGTTTCTTCATCTCCCAAACACAGTTTCTCCATCTGTAAAACAGGCAGAATGATAGCTTCCTTTAAAATGCTTTAAGATTTGTGGATTAAAAAAATGCTGTGTAAGTGTGGGTTGTTTTGTGTGTGTGATGTAATTGTTATACTTTTAGTGGCATACTGGGAACTGTATCAGTGTGATATATTATATCCTCACTGATTCCCTGTGTGTTAAGCACTTCACCAAATTTTTGTTTGGTTTAGTAGACCCTTTAAACTAATGCTGGAGACACTCTAACCTGTGCACACAGGGAACTCCCTCTTCAGGTTTCCTGAACTCCCTGCATCTGAACTGTGGGAAATATGCATCTAAACTGCTTTGAGAAATATATGTCCTTATGTAAATATGACAGTGTGGGTTGGCTTTGTGGCCTCATTTTTTGCCCACTGTCTGCAACAATCTTAATTATCAAATGAAGCACTTAATAGTCATTTTTTTAAATAAATGCTTGCGATGACGAGTGTAGTGCACTCAGCTTCACTATCTATTTTGAAATGAATTGATCATTTACTTTCATAGTCATGCACTAATGCCTTGTGCAATCTTGTTCTGTACAATTAAGATATTCAGTAAGGGAAAGGTTGTTAGAATAAGCTTTAAATAGATGCATTTAAGTATGTTGTTATTTAAGTATGTTGTTATTATTAAATGAACCCTAAAATTACTAGGCCAGCAGGAGGGAAGATTCCGTGATTAAGGTATTATTCAGGGACTTCAAAGCCTTGGGTTCAAGTCTCGGCTATCTTACAGACTTCCTATATGACCCTGGGAAAACTGCTTTGTGCTTGCTTCATCTCTAAAAGGGGCTAATGGTACTTCTCTACCTCGCAAGGGTGTTGTGAGGACACATACATTGAAGACTGTCAATCGCTCAGACAGTACAATAATGGGAACCATAGAGAAACCCAAGATAGAGCTCACAGAGATTAGAGAACAACATTTTTCCTTTTTTACTGTTTCAGTTAGTGCATTTGGCAGCACTTTGTGTCTAAGCAGTTTCACCATTTCCTCTGCTAGCAGTTATCAGTCAGTTTCTCCCGTACTCTATAGAGATCTTTCATACAGCAACAGGGGAGATAAAAACTTTGTTTAAAAAATGATAGGATAATATGCTTCTATAACTGCAACAATAGGCAGGAGAGTCTTAGAGATCCATGTAGCATTAGGAAATACTTTTAACTTTTTTTTAATTGATTTGATTTGATAGTGCTCCTTTAAATCAAAAAGATTTAGTAACTGTATCCTAAACTCAACTGTTTGTGTGTTTCATTGTGTGTTTCGAAAGGTATGAGATTATGAATTTTAAGCAAATGGGGAAGGATTACTTTGACTATATCAATGTTGGAAGTTGGGACAATGGTGAATTGAAGATGGATGACGATGAAATATGGTCAAAGAAAAATACTGTCATCAGATCGGTCTGCAGTGATCCATGTGAAAAAGGCCAGATAAAGGTAAATAAGAAGCTTTTTTACTGTACTGATGTATTATTTTAATAGTCTTGAAATGTTACCCAGAATGTTTGTCAAAATTTTCAACCCTGAGAACCTAAAGTCAAGACCTTAACACCAGTTTTGATGCCTAAATAAAAAGTGCAAAAAGTTGTTTATGTGATTATTGCTTCTTTCTACTCTTTTCATAATTGTCTCATTATTTTCTTGTGCTCCCCTGTTGTCTGTCTATATCCATCTGTTGCCTCCTGGTTTATACTTAAGTTCTTTGGGCAGAGACCATCCTTTTGTTCTGTGTTTTTGTATAGTGCCTAGCACAAGGGGGCCCCAATCCCTGATTGGGGCCTATAAAAACCATCCTAAACCAAGTAAACTCATAATAATTATCACCATTTAGGTGCTAAAATCTAGATTTAGGATCATAACTTTTAGTCACCCAATTTTGAAATGTTTAGCCTTAGTTCTAAAGAGCCCTTAATTTCTTCTCATTAACAATAATACAGTAAACACAGGAAAAAATCTTTAATTATTAATAATACATTTAAAGGAGAATCTCATGAAAAGGTAAATAACTAGCTGGATTTGCTAAAATCATAACTCTGTTTTACTTAGGGACTGTCATGTTCCTTTTTTCATTAGTGGTCTGCAGTCTGCAAGTTGTGTTAGTCTATAATTTAAGGGGCAAAGGGGCTCCCCATGAATCAGAAGATGCAATAGCAAAATTTGACATCTGTATGAAAAGAACACAGGAACATGGACATGATTCTGCTTTCAGTGAAAGTGATGTGAATCAGGAGTAACTTACTGAAGCAAAAAGAGATAGTAATGTGTGATCAGAATCAGGCCATGATCTGCAATAACAATAAATTTTCGTGGGGGTTAAACTTAATGATCTGGCTTCAGAACAAGCAATATGTGTGGTGAACAGCATCTCTGAATGAAGTCAATAGACATTTTACCATTGACTTCAGTGAAGTCAGGATTTCACCCAGGGAATCTAGATGCACACAAAGCAACAGCGTCCCATTATTTAGCAGTATCCAGCAGGTCCCTTCCTGTGTGGCCTTATGCAAACCAAATACAGTACAACCCAGAACACCTGAAATATTCTGGAGACAACAAACTCTTTGAAGAATCACAAGAACAACTAGCAGGAGAATGGCCTAAGGGAAATAACTGCAGTTGGCCAGAGGATGAGATTTAGTTAAATAGGGCTGGATAAATTGGGGGAGGAGTTAGAGTACAATCAACTGTAACTGACAGCAGTCAGATGTCAAAGAAACGGACAGTGAAGCAGCTGAAAAGTCCATTTAACAAACACATCTTACAAGGGGCATCATCCTGAGGTTTGCTATGAGATTCTTACTCACTTTTGTAGGAGTTGTGGATACTCCCAACCCTTCACAATGAGAGGAATTTTTTTAAAAAATCTTCCATCTGTTTTCTCATTTACTTATTTCTTCAGCTGATTTTGCCCTTTAAGAAACGAATGTAAACAACCACCACATCACAGATACGTTCAATGCCCAAGAGAAGGCACATGGGAATTTTGAGAAACTCACATTTGAATTGCCAAGGTGCACTAGGATGTAGCATTTTGACTAGAAAGAGGTGAAAATCAGTCCTGAATGTTAAAATGAACACACATTACACTCTCCTAATTAAATGTTAATTTAAAATGTAACTGATCTTAATTGGTTTGGAGAACCTGAATTTTCTCAAACTGATCAGAAACTGATGAAAACTGAGCCCTACTCCAGCCCAGTCCTTAGTGAAGCAAAGCTGGTTTCCCACTTTTTCATGCTACATTTGGACTAGAACTGGGTGAATTACTGTATCTACGGTGAACAGCATTATTCCCCTTTTTCTGTGTGTAAATGATCACTGGAGAGATTTAGAGCTTTACAACTTTGTTTGCTTGACAAACAATTTATCTGAACATATTTCAGCCTATAGGATGGTTGCAAATTATCCTCAATGATTGTTTCTTCCAATGTCCATGAGTCATAGTTCATACTGTGTGAATGATCACCCAGTTCTAATCAGAAGGATTTATAATGGTAAGAATAATATAAGCAAAAGGGGCTTCCTCAAAAAGAAACATGCTTATCTCTACTAGAAACAGTGAGTAAAAAAGGGACTTTGAAAATCAAATAAGGAACCTCAGCAGCATTAAAGAAAATTAACTTAAAAAACAAATCTAATTGCACTGTTAAATATTCATCTCAGGTGATCCGCAAAGGAGAAGTCAGCTGCTGCTGGACCTGTACACCTTGTAAGGAGAATGAGTTTGTCTCTGATGAATACACATGCAAGGCATGCCGACTCGGCTCCTGGCCCACCGATGACCTTACAGGTAATTGAGTTATTGTTGTGTTTAAAACCCAGCAAAAGTCAATGGAAATGTTCATACACTTTATACATGAGTTGGAGAAATATATATACTACAAAACTAAATATTAGGGATGGTTAGATTTTGTTTAACTTGGAGTTTGGGCCCAACTTTGAAATGAGGCTGGTGTCTGTATTCATTGTTCAAACTGTTTTCCATGAATCTTTGTCACAAACCAGAGGAAAATTCATCGGATGAGTTATTTCCAAAGTTCTGAGCCACTGGATCTAGAAAACAGGCTTATTCTGGTTTTAGATCCAAAATGAGACAAAACCATTGGGGCAGGTTCACATATGAACCTTCCAAAAATGGGCAGGAGATAAGTTGTTGTGTAGAAGTTGAGTGAGGTCCAACTTTAGGTGCTTCTGTTTTCCTCCAAAACAGGCACAAAATAATTCTGTGCAAAGCCAGTGTTTTCCATCCAAATTTTAGCCAGTTGAGAGACCTCCTGGACAACTTCCTGTGCAGACTACTCCTCCCAAAAACACAAGTGATCCAAGACGCGTCAAAATGTGTAATAGCCTTGGGTGCACCAGACAGTTTGAGCTAAGACACAGGAATTATGTCCTCGTGGCTTTGGATAATGTGCTTCTGTGTTTCAGTCCAAGGAAGTCTGCAGAATATGTTAGCAGATTTTGAGACCATCAGTGTGTGCCTCCACACTGGTACTGCCCAGGTTTTCTCCTAGCTGCCTAACAATAGCATTAGTATTCAAATATTTTTATTACATGAACACCTACAAATGCCAGCCAAGGATTAGGTTCTCATTAGCTGGGCTGTGTACAAACAGGTAGCAAAGGGCAGTCCCTACATCAAAGAGCTGGGAATCTTGGTTCATGACAAGATGGATGAAACAAATGGATGGGGTGTGGAGAAGGGAGAATGAGATGATAGAGAGGGAAAGTGTGTGGGTGTGCGTGGGTGGGTGTGTACTGAAGAGCCAGCCAGAATTTGGCATTTAGGATATAGAGATGATATTGATCTTAGACTAAACATTTCTCTTGCTGTGTAGGAAAGCTATAGTACTCTAATGTTTGCAGCACTGAGATATCTATTTACCATATACACAATTTTAAAGAAAGTAGCGTTTTTTACCATTTTCATGCTTACTACTTCATATCAAAACATGCACTGCTGCATTTTTAAAGATCATTCTTCTGCTTGATTAATTCTATTTAATGTCCTCGCTGTTGCTGAAATTAGCAGGTGAACATATAAAACTACCTGTGGGTTTCTGTGACAAATAGTGTGATCTGACTCCTGTTCTTTAGCACTGTATTAAAAACCAGCTTTTAAAAAGTGCTTTTCCGGGGATTAGTAGGGTGATGGAGCAATAATGTTTTATAATCATATCTAAGGTCACGAGCTTTTATAGCTTGTAAAGAAAATGCATTTTAGTCTAGCTTTGTTTTAAACATAAGGTTTGGGGGCTGGGGAAGTGAAAGAGAGAGAAATTGGATATTTTGTATTCTAGCAGGAAATTTCCATCGGTTTTATGAAGCACACACTAGTCTCCTTGAAATGCCCTTACGTTTGCTATTGCAGCAATCTGTGCCTTCTCACTGCATGATAAAGCCATGCCATAGGTAATAATGACAGCTTCACAAAGCTTCATTCATAAAAAGCTGATTGGAAAAAGTCTTTCTTCCACTATCTCCTTCAGATGAGAGTCTTGATGCTGTGCCTTCCTGGAAATATATCAACTCTGCACCCAAAAAGGACAGCACCTCACTGTTTGCCACATATTGGCAAACGGCTATTGGCACACCTGTAGCATCTCACTGTTTGCCAAGTATTGGAATGCTGATAAAAGTCTCTCCTGGCTCATTCAACAAAATGTTGCTTCATCTTTCCCCTGCTCAATGGCCAGGATCAGTTTTATGCCACTGACATGATTCAATGAAATGGAGAGGAGCTGGGAGGTTGCCAGTGGCGGGAAATTGAGCTTGATGTATCCTGTACTCACGTTTGTAGGACATCAGAACACAAATGTGTTTTGAGAAGGGAGGTGGAACAAATGGTGGAAAACTATTGTCAGAAGGAGAAAATGAGGATTAAGACTTGAAGAAAAAGTTTAAAGTCCAAATGGGAGGGGAGAATTTCTATTGATAAATGCAGTCACTGGAAAATACCTCTGACACCATATAACGGTAAATACTAGAGGCCAGAAAAACTGATATGTGGCCATAATTATAAGTAGGGGATCCCTCAAAACTTTTCAGTTTATATATGCAACATTCCCTGGGTAAAATGCTTCTCATCCGCTTAGACAATTCTGCTTTCTCTTCCCCAAACCCATCAGTTCCATATTTCTTCCCACTCCCAAATCCATCTATCTTTCCATCTCCTCCTCAGCCTATCTCATGATCCCCTATACCCCTTCCTCCCCAGTACCTCCTCTTGGGGGCTCCTTTGCATGGCAGGTGCTCTTCATAAAGTCAGCAGTGGGGTGGTGGTGGTGGTGGTGGTGGTTTTTCCTGTGATAATAATAGTGACGAGCAGGATGCCCTGAAGTCTCTGATAGTAGGGCAGTTGATTGGGTGATAATGGGACTGTGCTGGTAGTGATCTGGGTTGGAGATTGTGCAGCCCTGGCTTCTTTATTGGCAGGTGTCCTCTGATTGCTGGAGGTCTCCCCACAGTTGGCATGTAGGGATAGGGAAACAGGTGCCCCTCGGCTGGTGTGTGGGCACCATTCCATTGGGGGCCAGGCAGGAAGGCACTGGTAGGGGAGAAAGAAGGCTGGGTGCTGTGACTACAGGACTCCCATCCTACATCAGAAGCTTTCATAGAATATCAGGATTGGAAAGGACCTCAGGAGGTCATCTAGTCCAACCCCCTGCTCAAAGCAGGACCAATCCCCAACTAAATAATCCCAGCCAGGACTTTGTCAAGCCTGACCTTAAAAATCTCTAAGGAAGGAGATTCCACCACCTCCCTAGGGAACCCATCCAGTGCTTCACCACTCCCCTAGTGAAAAAGTTTTTCCTAATATCCAACCTAAACCTCCTCCACTGCTACTTGAGTCGATTACTCCTTTGCCCTACCTTCTCTTGCCCAGCCCTAGTGCAGATGGAGGAGATTGAGAAGACTATGTGGAGCATCTCCCGTGCTCATTTAGAGGCACTAGTGGGTGACTCAAGAAGGCAGCTTGAGATATCTTAAAAGGGACTGACTTTCAGAAAGCTTTGAGCACTCACCCTCTGAAAGTCAGGCCCTTTTAAAATGTCTCAAACGGCATCTAACAATGGAAGCACCCAAAATCACTAATCACTTTTGGAAAATGTAGGCCTCACTGAAGAAAAGGAAGAGCTAAGCAGGCAGTTTCACAGGAAAGACAAAGATGGATACTTTTCAAATTTGCAGTAGGACTCTTCATTAAATGTGATATTAATAGCATACTTGGTTATTCAAGGTGGCTTTCTTCTCCTATATAAAGGTTTATGAGACTATTACAGCCTTTAAGCTAACAGGCTGATCCAAACCCCAGTAGAATGAATGGGAGTCCTTCCAGGACTGCAATGAAATTTGGATCAGAAACAATATCCCATGGGTTCCCCGGTGATCACATTGTTTTTGAGGGTGCAACCTTCTGTGTCCAAAAAGTAAGAATGAGTTTAGGAAGAGAGTTTCATATTAGTGTTGTTTGAAATTCCAGTGCTGCGTTGGTGTATCTTGGGGATATCCTGTTCCAGCTGATTTCAAAACTTTTTTTGGAGGGGAGGGAGAGAGTAAGTCACAATTTTGTGTCTTGTGACGCTGCACAATAATGATAGCAACAAAGTTTTAGCGGCAGCTACTTTGAGGGCAGGAACAGAAGGTAGACACTATTAATATCGGCAACATTTGGTTCTTCTTCCTAATGTACTCTGCAGGTGCTGGCTATTTGATTTTCTTAGCTTGATTCAGATGAGATCAGGAGAAAAGATATTTCACAGTTCATTGAAACATTTTCATTTTCTTTTTTCTTTCTTTGTTTGGATGGCTGTTTGTACATAATGACTGAATATCAGAAATAGATTTCATTTTTTTATCACAGTTACAAGAAACATTTTTGTTTGATGTGGCAAAATAAAGCAAGGACATTATTATAACTGTGGCCCAGTCTTGTGGTCTGATGTCATATTGGACAGATGTAACCAAATTATGGCCTGTTTTGAGCCCCTAGCTGTCAGGGACTAGGTTGCATACGGAGACTGCATTCTAACTCTGAAGAGGCAGGAACTTGGAAAATCTGCTTCACCCTTAGGCAGCCCATTTTATTATCATTTGGAGTAGCAGGGAAAGACTGCAAAGAGTGTTGCGTTCACTCCTCTTTGTCTGGGGGCAGGTGAGTAGGAGCCCTGGATACTTCATGAAAACTGGGCTTGGATTTAATAGTGTGGATAAACAGTGAGGGTAGGTCTACAGGTTGAAATTATAGAAGTCGATTTTTCAGAAGAGATTTTATACAGTCGATTGTCTGTGTGTCCACTAAGTGCATTAAGTCAGCGGAGTGCATCCACAGTACCGTGGCTAGCATCGATTCTCAGAGCAGTGCACTATGGGTAGTTATCCCACAGTCCCCTGAGTCTCCGCTATCCATTGGCATTCCATTTTTTTGAATGGAGTTCTGCCTGCACAGATTCTTCTCCCCATACTGCAATCAGATCCAGTACCTCCTGTTTGGTCCATGCTGGAGCTCTTTTGCAATTCTGGGACTGCAGGAAATGAAATTCAAAAGTTCCAGGGGCTTTTCCTGGGTACCTGGCTAGTGCATCTGAGTTGAAAGTGCTGTCCAGAGAGGTCACACTGAAGCATTCTGGGATAGCTCCTGGAGGCCAATACCGTCAAATTGTGTCCACAGTACTCCAAATTCGAACCAGCAATATCGATTTTACTGCTACTTCCCTTGCCAGGGAGGAGTACAGAAATCGACAAAATGGGGTTGGTTGTGTGGACAGATTTAGTTTTAATTCGACATAACATAGCTAAATTCAACATAATCGTATACTGTAGACCTGGTCTGGGAAGAGCCTAGCCCCAGAAAACAAGATAACAGGGATTTGCAGTGCACTTTCCATAGAAAGAGCTTAACAATTCAATGCTGTATTCCATACAAAACATTCTGTCAGCGAGAGCCCAGGATCAAAACTGATCTAGTTTTGTAAGTACTGAACAAAAATGACCCTTTCCTTTGTACTATGTATAGTTACTCACTCTCTCTTGCTCTCTCTCACTGAGAAGATCAACAGAAAGTGACCAATTCCCAGGAAGCAATCACTGCTCAGTCTTGGTTTGTGGCACAGTTTGTATGACAGCTTATGAAAAGCACAGGCCAGGGCTGAGTTGCATTGGCACGTCTCTAGGGATGCTTTGAGATGCTGATTGCCTGCTCCTGTCGGTTGCTAAGCACTCTAAACTCCTACCGAAATAACTGGGAGATGATATGCAAAGCACCTGGTAGGATCAGACCTTAGGTACTTAAGCAATAGAAGTTGCTAAAATCATGCATGCACACACATACACAAGAGGTATTTTACAACAAAAAGAATGAGAAGTATTTGTGGCACCTTAGAGACCAACAAATTTATTTGGGCATAAGCTTTTGTGGGATTATGCCTAAATAAATTTGTTAGAATCATAGGGTATGTCTTCACTACCTGCCAGATCAGCGGGTAGCAATTAATCTTTTGGCGATAAATTTATCACGTCTTGTCAAGATGCGATAAATTGATTGCCAGTGGTGCCCTGGGTGCAAGCTGGAGTTGACGGGGGAGTACGCCACTGACTGCCGCCGCTATGAGGACGGCAGGTAAATTGGCTGAAGATACACGGACTTCAGCTATGTTATTCATGTAGCTGAAGTTGTGTATCTTTGGTCAATCCCTCCCGCCTAATGAAGATCAGCCCATAGAGTATCAGGGTTGGAGGTCATCAAGGTCCAACCTCTAGGTTGGAGGTCAGGAGGTCATCTAGTCCAACCCCCTGCTCAAAGCAGGACTAATGAAGATCAGCCCATAGAGTATCAGGGTTGGAGGTCATCTAGGTCCAACCTCTAGGTTGGAGGTCAGGAGGTCATCTAGTCCAACCCCCTGCTCAAAGCAGGACTAATGAAGATCAGCTCATAGAGTACCAGGGTTGGAGGTCATCTAGGTCCAACCTCTAGGTTGGAGGTCAGGAGGTCATCTAGTCCAACCCCCTGCTCAAAGCAGGACCAATCCCCGTCTAAATCATTCAACAGATTTTTGCCCCAGATCCCTAAATTGCTCCCTCAAGGATTGAACTCACAACACTGGATTTAGCAGGCTGATGCTCAAACCACTGAGCTACCCCTCCCCCCACAGTCTACACGGTGGGGGTGGGGGTGATCAACCTAACATATGCAACTTCAGCTATGTGAATAGCATAGCTGAAGTCAACCTATTCAGGTCAACTTACCTCAGCATCTTCACGGCGCTGAGTCAACTTCTGCTGCTCCCCTGTTGACTCCACCTGTGCCTCTCGGAGCAGTGGAGTTCTGGAGTCGACGGGAGAGCTCTTGGGGATTGATTTATTGCATCTAGAATAGATGCAATAAATCAGTCCCCGAAAGATTGATCTCTACCCGTCAATCCGGCGGGTAGTATAGACCTGGCCTAAGGTGGCACAAGTACTCCTTGTTCTTTTTGCTGATACAGACTAACACAGCTACCACTCTGAAACCTATTTTACAATTATAGCTCTCAGTTACGCTTCTTATTTCATCATAAATAAAAATAAAGATACTGCAGTCAGGAATTAGCTGACAGTTCTGGTGATGATGCACAAGTCAGAACAGGATCTGGCTCATGTCTCATATTGACTCTGCCACTATAATGACATTAATATCTTGCTTTTGTCAGTAATTTGAACAGCTGTAACTCAGACACACCAGGATCAGATACAGGTATAGTGCAATTTTACACAATTGCTTTTATGACTCCAAACTCTCCTCGGTACAGGACATTTATTGCTTTCATCATAACTTATTGTTTTCTTCTTTCTTTGTGAAATTAGATTTGATCATTTGCATAAATTATGCTTTTGCCAGGCTTTGGGGGAAGAAGGAATGAGTGAAGGGATGAATCAAGATGTAAGGCAGTTATATTGTGGTCTGGGATCATTGGATGGAGTAGGAGTTCTTTTCTCCCCTCTCTGGTTTGGAAGAGCTGATGTGTCTTAGCTGTTTAAGATGGTTTGTATTTAGTGAGGAGAGATTGTAGTTAAGGTGTTGGCCTCGGACTCAGAAGATCTGGGTTTAATTCCTGGCTTTGCCAAGTGATTTTCACTGGGATTGATGCAGAAGTTATTAAAGACAATTATGGTCTTTCCACTGACTTCAATGAGCTTTGGATCAGGCTCTTAAATCTCTGTGCCTGAATTCTCCATCTGTAAAATGAGGTTTGCAACATTTCCTTTCTCTGACCCTTAGTCTACGTCCACACTGCCCTACATTTCAGACTATGGGGTGTGAATAACAGTGTGCACCAAAATGTTGTGCTGTAACACACACACACACACACACACACACACCCCTGTGTGGATCCTGCAGGTGCAAACTAAAAGATTCCTATTTGAAAAGGGTACCTGCAGTATCCACACTGGGGGAGTTCAGCGCAGCCCATTGGCACGCACTGCTATTGACACCCTCCACAGTCCAAACTGTGGGACAATGCGGATAAGCCCTTAGTTTATCTTATCCATTTAGATTATAAAGTCCTCAGAGCAGGTCTATGTATTTATACATTGCCTATCACAATAGGGTCTCTAGGGTTTCAAAGGAATCCAGAGAAATAAATAAAATAAAGAACATCATCATGATTAGATCCCAAGGGTGAATACTACATGTCTTTAAACTTTTCTCACTGCTGAAGAAATTGTTCAGCGATACCGAAGATCACAAATGAATGTAATTTGTAACACTGTAGGGAGAGTGCTCCAGATAATATCATGTATATTTTTCACAAAATGTAGCTGTTTCCAGTCAACATCTGAGCTTGCCTGTAATTTGTAGTTTTCATATCCTAGAGACTGAGACATTTTTATGGGATAGTACTGTGTAGTACATATCAGAGTACTGTGGGATAGTATATATCAAAGTACTGTGCACACAACTAAGTGTATATAAATGTTGCAGTGTGTTGGTGTGAACGTCTTTTTCTCTTACAAGTCAAAGAGCAATAAAGGGGGAATTCTTGACTATCTACATATCAATGTATTTCCAAGGTGCTCATCCCCTTGGCCTGTAGGCAGCTAAATGTCTAGCCTTAGATACACTCATGCAGCCTTATTCCACCCCTCATCCAACCCTAGGGTGAGCCTGGGGCAAGGTTGCTCTCAGCACAGCATAGTGCACCTTCAAGACAGTACTAAACTGCCCTGGCTGCTAAAAGCCTTTCTACCAATCTGAGAGTGCCCCCAGTGCACCTGTGGGGGTCACGAAAGAGGGCTGTTCATAGAATAGGGTTAGAAGGGATCTCAGGAGATCATCTAGTCCAAACCCATGCTCAAAGCAGGACCAATCCCCCATTAAATCATCCAACAGATTTTTGCCCAATATCCCTAAATGGCCCCCTCAAGGATTGAACTCACAATCCTGGGTTTAGCAGGTCAATGCTCAAAACCATTGAGCTATCCCCTCCTCCCTCGTAGCAATACCACCTGGGAATGTCCTTATGGCTGAGGATTCCTCAGCCAACCAGTCAAGCAAGCTTTCCAGGTGTTTTGCCCTGCCAATGAGGTGCAAGTAGGTGGCAGGTGTGTCCAGACATGTCTGGTGGAGCAGAATTGAGCTCCTTTATGTATAATGCATTTTTCAGTATTGACATTAGCTGAATTTTGGCCAGTGAATCTGGCATAGTGTTCAAAATCTTTTTTCCCTTTTCCTTCTTCATGTAAGCCTCTCCTTCAAAGTGCCATTCTCAGAAACCATTACCTGCAAGTGTGTGTATACGATAACCTCGCCAATCATCATTTCATAAAAAACATTCAGTCTTTAAACTTAATTGAGGAATAAATCATTGCATATAGCTTAGCTTCTTCCTAATAAAATGAAGGAGAAGAAATAGCTTAAGTTTTCATCTGTTTTGGGGAATTTCATTAAGGGAATCTAAAAAAGAGTAATAAACCCTGAAAGGCATGAAATAGGCTGGAACTGATAAGTGAATGTCCATGAGTCATCTCTGTTGCAAAGTTAGGAGCCGTCCTAAAACCAGTCCTTGTTTCTTTGTGCTGTGTATAAAGGCCGGTTGTCAGAAAAAGATCATTTTCTAATGTTTTCTGCTCCAGAAATCTACAGGCCGCATTGTGAATATAAAATACCAAAGTGGTGCCAGCAAACAAGAATTAAGTGATCCTTTAAAATGGAAGATGGACATATAGGTCATTGGTCCTTTAGTTTTATAATATATTGGGAAATGGTGGAATACACATGCAGGTGCTATTTTAAGACAGCATTAGTGTGATTACATATCACAAATTGGCTCTCCTGCCAGTTTTTCACTGGTGTAATTTCATTGACTTCAGTGGAATGACTCCTAATGGATACCAATGTTAGTGAAATTAGAATCAGCCCCCTAATCTTCTTCAGGATAAATAAGATGCAGACTCTCATGAAAGTGAATGGAAGTCACACAGATAACTTTTATTAATGTTAATGAGAGTGATTCATAAAAATCCAAATGTCCTTTTTACACTAAGAAATGGTGATAATTTCATTATTGCCATGAAAAGCTTTTCATGCTAAGACTGCTATAATACAAATGCCATATTGGTCTGTATTTAGTAACTAAGGGCCAAATAGTGTTACACCAGTCTGTCAAGAAATGTGTCCCTCTGTCTTTTTAGCTGTATTGATGTCAAGGGCTAAATGACCCATATCCTTACGGTATTTCCATGGAGAAACAGATCATTCTGCCTAGCACCTTTGCCATGTATCCCACTGATTCTTTTTTGGACATATTCTGGATAATTGTATTTTCAATTACACTCGTGTTTGAGTGAGTTTGTGTTTGGGTGTGTGATACAGAAACAATTGAGACTAATTAGACTTAATATAAAAGGGGTTATTTTTCTTGAAATGAATTCTGCTCTTAGTAACGTAAGTGAAATTGGCACGAACAGCTTAGGAAAAACATTATGATCCTCTGAAAATAAAGGAAAGTGACAAAGAGGCATTTTCTAGTGATATGAACCCAAGGCTCAGAAACAGAAACTTCTAAATTCTAGTCCAAATTCTTACATTTAGGGCTTGGCTACATAGAGTCACCCAGGAAAGTTAATCCAAAATAACTCAGAGTGAATAAATTCCAAAATGAATTAAACTAAACTGAATGAAGTCCACTTTAATTCTGAATGAGAGTGTCTGCACAGGGATTTAATGCCGTTTTACCAATCGACTTTAAATTCACACACTCAGTTAATCTCAATTTATTTTCCTGAGTATCCTCGTATAAACAAGCCCTTACTCCCAATGGCCAAGCCACTGTAAAGTTCAGATTTGCTACTTAGCCTGGGTTGCCCAGTTTTGTGGGTGCCCAACATGAGGTGCCTTTAGTTTGATTTTCAGAAGCAGGAGCACCATCAGATTCCATCGCTGAAAATACAAATTTTGGGTAATCACCATTCCTGGAAGTGAGGTCCAAGGTATCTCCGGGTGAGAAGCTCTTGTCCATTAAACCCAGTGAAGCTATGTCAGTTTGTACCCAGTGAAGGTCAGGCCTGATATATTTTTTACAACTCACCTGATCAGATAGGAATAAAACTTTGGGGAATATATTTTTCTCTGTGGAAAATATATTTAAAACATACACTTCTTCTGTAATTTCAAACATGATGTTAGTAAATTTGCTGTAATGAGTTCAGAGAGGGTTCCAACATAATAAAGAATGATGAGAAGACAATATATGAAAAAGATATCTAAATTATGGTTTAATTGTATTCAAGAAGATAATACTTAGGATTTTGAAACATAGACTCTTGCCACCATCATCAATATTTTAGGAAGGGTTAAAGCTTTTAAAAAAATACAGGAGTGACAAAGAATCCTGTGGCACCGTAAAGACTAACTAAAGTATTAGAGCATAAGCTTTCGTGGGCTAATACCCACTTCGTTGGATGCGTGGGTCTTTAAGATGCCACAGGACTCTTTGTCGCTTTTGCAATTCCAGACTAACACGGCTACCCCTCTGATTCTTGAAAAAAATACAAGTTTCCCAGTGGCTGGTCTTCCTGTACCCTACCTTCCTTAACGTTCCTTTGCTGTAAGAGAACTTTGGTCCCATAGATGTTTCCTGGCTCCTTTCCTTTCGGGAAGTCCTGACTCCTGCTCACAGTTTCAGTGGCTCCTGTTTCCTCTCCTCCTCCTTGTTAAGTAGCAGGAGCCCACAGTGCCTGGCTCCTCCTCATTTCCATCTGCTTCCAAAGGTATCCAGGCTTTCTAATACAAACAAGGAGATGGATGGATAAAACCATTGAAGAGATGCCAGCAACAAGTTACCTGCTAGCTCTTACTTCGGTTGAGTGAACTGGACTCAAAGGAATTAAAACTTCATTGGCTTAAAATGGCAAGTTTCCCATAACACCAGCAATTATGTGCTTCATCATATCCAAGGCTCCTCAGAGACACACAGAGAGAACCTACGTTACCGGAGCCTAACTGGGGGCTGTGTGGGCCAATGGGCCAACATATTTCAGAGAGTAATATTCAGAGAAAAGGAAAAGTGCATTGTCCAGTGCAGAGATCCAGCTAAGAATAAGGCAGAATGGGAGCAATGCAGAAACTCAGAAGATTTACATAGAGGCAGAGAGACAAAGGCAGATGAATTGGTGATTCTGCCATTTAAAAATCTTCCTTTTTCTTTCAATTCCCATTCCCATCTCCACTCAGACCCTTGGACATGCAGTGGGTTTTATAATGGAGCCACCAGTGCCTTTAAAAAAAAAAAGACTACAAAATAGTAGGCAAAATCCATGACTGGTATAAACTGGTATAACTTCACTGATTTCTTTGGTGTAACACCAGTTTGTGCCAGCTGGGGATCTGGCCCAATATTATGTTATCAGGGTATATAGTGTGTGTCAACCCAAAAGAGAACAAAGTGCCCTATTAATATAGTAGACTGATATACAAAAAATGTGTAGGGCTCACTTTCCTCCTCCCTGACCTTTACCCGTCTCTGGATTGAAACATGGCAGGTATATGTTTTTGTAGGCAGAATGCAGTTAACTGAGTTAGAAGTTGGAGAGTTAACACTCTACTCTTTTCAAAAATGCCATGGGGGCAGGGAGTGACTGCAAATGGTCAAGTCCTCCGTTTTCCCCATCATTCAACAAGGGCATTTGAACAAAGCATCACTATCATGTGTGTCACCTTGGAATTATATGCTTATAGGGCCTGATCCAAAGCCCCCTGAATTGACGTCAACAGAGAGACTCTTCAGTGATGTCAATGGACTTTGGATCAGGTCCACAGTTCCTGCAGCTGCTTGGCTAAATGCCCCTTCATGATTCTCCAGCTGTAAAGGGCCATTGTAAAGATTCGTGATCTTAGATAAACAAGATATTTTCTCCCATACAAATAATGGTGCAAATAGACAATAGATTTAATTACTAGTGAAAGTTTCTTCTTGGTAATAAAAAAAATTATCTGTAGAACTCTGCAGGGTTCTTTTTTTTCCTGCAAATATGTACCTCCCTTGTTGTTTATTTGGTCCATCTCATTCTCAATCTGTAAACACCTGGCAACGCTGTTTAGAACAAATGGTGTTTTGAAGCCAGGCAAAACCTCAAATGGGCACAGAGACAAGTGCCCTGTCCACATTCTTGAGTACTGAAACGATCTTCCTTAGGCAATGGTTTTGCTATATTGACATCCTCAGAAAGGAACCTTCTGTAATAAGAGTAGAGCCTGCGAAAACTCAGTGCACATTTGGAAAGCTGAACTTGGGGCAAAAAGATCTGTGATCTTTAGGCAAGGTCAGCTGTGTTGCATCAAACACCTTTGACTGTAGAGAGAAATTCACCTACATAAGGGCCGTTCAGTGTGGGGAGCAGTATGGGCCTGATCCAAACCCCACTGAAGTCAATGGGAGCTTTTCCATTTACTTCAATGGTCTTTGGATCAAATCCTAAAAGACTGTAGGTAGATAAACACATCGATTGGGTAAGAGATAAACAGCTCTCAGCTCACCGTGCAGCCGCTTTGGCCTGGCCTGCTCCTCCTCACTCTGCAAAAAGAGAAATGTCACTTCTTGGGTTCAGCCACATACAAAGTGTTTCCGTATCCTCCCCTAATAGCTAAGAAAAGGGACTGAGTCATCTCTTCCAGCCTGGAGAGTCATAGGTCAGCACCATGGGGGCTGGTGAGACTAGTAGTTAGTTTCCTGCTTAGGAAATATTTCATTCACTGTAGCGTTGATTGTTAAAGTTATAACTACGGGAAAATGGAATGATGTGTTAATGCAAGCTTCCAGGGCATCCATTAGTGTCCTGTCTGTCAAGTGTGTGTTTTCCTTAAGCACCTTTCACCATGGTAGCTAAGTGCATTTTGAACTGTAAGCCATCATTATTATGGAAGTAAGAGTACAAAAATTGCATGTCTTTGTTTTGATTAAATATTATTAGTATTGCTATTAGTGATAGTTGAGAGAAGCATATGTTATTAATAGCTAATCAAACAGCATGGTCTGAGAAATGATAATTTACAAAATAATCAATGTCTGAATTATGTAGGCATGGAACAGGTGTAAAGGGCCCAAGAGCCATATTATCCTTTATATGGGCTGCTCCTACATAATACAGGTAGTATTGCCAAGCTCAAGCCTTCAGATTCCCAAGTCAATCTACAGAAAATCAAGAGATTGGCTTAAAAAGTCATGCTGTGCTTTTAATAAATAAATCAATGTTGGGGATCTTTTCATTTTCTTTCTGGTTTGTGAGTCTTTAGGATTAATTCATTTCACGTGTTCAAGCTTTTCTCTGTAGCCATGAGAGTTAGAAACATACTGTTTTTTAAGGGAAAACTCAGATTCCCACACAGTCTAGGGATTCCAGCAACTGAGGCTTTAAGAAAAATATCACACATTGTGAGGCTTGCAATCAAATAACGAGAGTGGGCATCACTGGCTCTAAATCTTAGATTTCCCTGGCTAATCTTCCCAGAGGAGGCTGGAGTTCCCCTTGTGGGACTGGCTGGGGATTTGGCCATAAGATAAACAAGATCCCTTGGGATTCTCAAGGGCAGGTGTATCTGTTCGGAGGCCCTTGTACAATGCCAATCAGCCCTCATCACAACAAAGCTCTAATGGAGCCCTTGTGGCCAAGGCTGCTCCCTTGGGAACAGCCCATCACCCCAGAAGAAGTTCCACATTGCAGAGGATGAAACCAGCCAAATCAAGGCTAACAATAGAGACAGCACTAACGTAGGCTTTGTTTCCATGAGAAAATTTGTCTATAGCGGTTTGGAGCTGGTTTTATTAAATCAGTGCAATACTCGAGTGGCCTTAATTTGGATTAAGAGCGAATTATATTGAGCTTAATTTGATTCCTTACTGGCTGAAACTAAATCCATATAAACATTAAACCAAAATACAATTGTCCATGAGAAGGCTTTGCACTGATTTAATGCAACTGGCTTCTAAACCTGTCTAGTCAAAACGGTGCCAGTGTCTTGCAAAATGTCTCATGAGGATGAAGGGAGGATACAATGAAGTAGAGAGTGATTATTATTGGACCCCCCGCTGCACCATAGCTGTACATTCTGATCCCATAGAACACCAAAGAAGAGGAGTGGAAAAAGGGGTAACAGTGCTGAGGAAGCAGCACTCTGTCCTTGTATGCCCCAAGAGACAAAGCAAGATCCCTGTCATCTCTGTACCCACAGGTGGAGGCAACAATATAGTCCACACGATATAACATACCTGATTGTGCTGAAGATGTGGTTCCTGACTGAGCAGTATATTACTACAGAGTAACTACATTAAATCTCATGTAATATGACTGTGAAAATGGCTGATAAATTATTATAATTACACATAAAAAGCCAAAATACAGAGCATGATTATAAGTGGCCTGCTCAAAATCTCTGAGGTTGGCATAACTCTCCTCCCACTGAAGTGAATTGAAGTAGGCCAATGCTAAATCCTTTTGCAATTCCCGCTCTAAGTGTCTGCTTGTACTGGTCTTTTTTTAGAAGGTGTCATCACGGGCTCATAAGACGATCTGTGTTACTAAAATAAGAGCATACTGAAAAATGTCTCATGTGCCGTCCTAGCAATGTCATTTTAACATTAGTCCATTGTCATTCTGTATACATACGCCTCTGAAAAATTAGATAAAATTAGCAAGAAGGAACTGTAATTATACAAATTGGACTCTTTATATTTTAATTTGCCACTTTTTCTTTTAAAACAGGTTGTGATCTCATCCCAGTCCAGTATCTCAGATGGGGCGATCCTGAACCAATAGCAGCAGTTGTTTTCTCCTGCCTGGGTCTCTTGGCCACCCTGTTTGTTACAGCTATATTCATCATGTACCGCGATACCCCAGTTGTCAAGTCGTCCAGCCGAGAACTCTGCTACATTATTCTCGCTGGCATCTGCTTGGGTTACTTGTGTACTTTCTGTCTCATTGCAAAGCCTCAACGGATTTATTGTTACCTTCAAAGAATTGGCATCGGTCTGTCCCCGGCTATGAGTTACTCTGCCCTAGTAACTAAAACCAATCGCATTGCAAGAATTCTAGCTGGCAGCAAGAAGAAAATCTGTACAAAGAAACCTAGGTTCATGAGTGCCTGTGCCCAGCTGGTTATTGCATTTATCTTAATATGTATACAGTTAGGTATAATTGTTGCCCTTTTCATAATGGAGCCACCAGATATAATGCATGATTATCCAAGTATTCGAGAGGTCTACTTGATTTGTAACACCACCAACTTGGGTGTTGTAACTCCCCTTGGATACAATGGATTATTAATTTTAAGTTGCACCTTTTATGCATTTAAGACCAGAAATGTCCCGGCTAATTTCAATGAAGCAAAGTATATCGCGTTTACAATGTATACCACCTGTATCATTTGGCTGGCCTTTGTGCCCATATATTTTGGTAGCAACTACAAGATAATCACCATGTGTTTTTCTGTAAGCCTGAGTGCCACTGTGGCCCTCGGCTGCATGTTTGTGCCAAAGGTGTACATCATCCTCGCTAAGCCAGAAAGGAATGTACGCAGCGCGTTCACCACATCGACCGTGGTCCGCATGCATGTAGGGGATGGAAAGTCATCTTCAGCTGCAAGCCGCTCAAGTAGCCTGGTCAACCTATGGAAAAGAAGGGGATCGTCTGGTGAAACTCTAAGGTAAATTTTGCTAATATGTGAGCGTTTGGAGCAATTTCAGTCTTCTGAGTGTGGAATAATACTAGTGTAAAGAGAAATAGGAGCCAATTTAATTTACTTCACCTCTGCACTGGGATGTATTTCACCTAGGATGGGCAGATATGGGCTCCTGTGTTATCGCAGTTTCATGGTAGGTCTGTTTCAGGTAAAAAGCTGCCTATGGGTGAAGACCATTTAGACTAGCAAACTAAATATAAGCAAGCATAATTACTAGGTTGAAAGCATCCGCTGAGTCAACTGCATATGTGTTAACAGGAGGGAAATAAGATCGTAAAAAAAAGCCCAAGAAATACAAATAATTACCTTTTCCTGAACATGTTCATTCAAAATATCTTTCACTCTGGTGAACGTTATAGCCACTAACATACTGTATTTGTATCTAGTCACAACAGTAAGACAACAGAATTGCTGCTAAAGCTACATAATCAGAGGTGAAGCTATCAATACAAATAGGATCATTAGTAGCAACTCTTGAGCCTCCAGGGATTGATTTCATGTCACTATTCTATCCCTTCTCTACCATTCTCTTATTTTCCTTTCTCTTATACTCTCTTCCAGTCTTTACTCTTTTGCCCTCATCTACCTTTTCTTCTTTTTACTGATATCTTTTTCTGTTTCCATCCTCTCAATCGTCTCAATTCCTTCTGTCAACAGGTTACACTCTTGCAATTGTACTTTGTCCTGCCATTGACCAAGTACTACTTCCCAGTGAAGCATTTGCCCTCAATGGTCATCAAGAAAACATGCATATACAGGGTACAAGAATGATTGTAAGTGAACAGCAGATGCAGAAGACCATCTTTAGGAGGAGATACAGTCTAGCCTTAGAGATAGAATAAGGAAGGTTCACTTACTTCTTTTGGTCCCTACCACTTCTGGCATGGTTGCAATGGGATTGATTTCAACTGGTTAAATGCTGCTATGTGGGAAAAGACCTGACTATGTAAAGGTCCTGAAAACATACCTTTTCATTACTTAGCTATGTTTGTATTGCACTGAAATTACAGAGGGACAAATTCCATTCCACAGTGAAATAAATGGGAGCCAGGGCATGCATTGCAGGGCTTATGAATTGGATGCCCTCAGATATGCAGGCCCAATGGCCATTGAAATCAGAGGGAGTTTGCTTCTGTATGCTTCTTGATGCATGGGTAGTAATCAGGGTCAAGTTCACATTTTATTACTTGTACCGAGTGGAAGGTGGTGCAGCCTTTGCCAATGGAACCTGTGTTTTAGTTGCCTCAGTCATTACAATGTACTCTGTGAGGTGACTGCTTAAGACCACTCTGAAATTTCCACCTATGCAGTTTGTAAAGGGTCATGTTATGAAAGAAATATGTTACAGGAGCACACTGTGATCAATACTTACTTCCGGTTCATTTCCAGGTGCAATTTAAGATGTGAGTTTTAACCTATGGGGCCTTAAATGAGTTGAAACATGGGTACTTCAGATACATGCAATACCTGGGCAATTGAGATCATTCAAAGTGCTCAAGCTAACAGCTCCATGGATTGTCTGTAAGTGGGTTGAAGGCAAATGTTCTCCATGGAAGAGCCTCAGCTGTGGCATATTATTCCTGCTTTGGCTCATTAGAGTCCAAATGTATTCATCTTTGTGTGAGGCTGAAAGGCCTATTTGCTCGCTCAGGCCTTTTCTAAGTAGTAAGGCGTAGCAGTTGGTTTGGTTTGGCGGAAGCTCTTGGTTTTGGGGAAGATCCAGGTGGAAAAGTTTGTTGGATACTGACTTTAAATTACTGTTTTGTTTTTAACAGCAGATACGCATGTGCCCTGAGCATTGAATTCTAAAAAAATCTCAATAAACCAATGATTTGTTCTTTTTTATTGGTTACTATTTTGCTGATAATGAGCTTAACTCTATACAGCACTCAAAATGCAATGTACGTATATACAAGTAGAATATGCCCCCAAACTATCAGATTGACATAACTGTTTGAAAACAGGATTAAATTAACCTGATTTACAGTAGGGTAGAAATTAACAGCAAGTCCATTTAATCTGAATTTTAGGGGGAAATATTTCCTTTATTTGTGAGGTGCATGGATAAAAGACTTCTAAAGTGTATGCAAGCACACCCACAGGTGATCCCAAGTAGAACAGCTCCATTGAGCTCAACAGAGCTATGCCAATTTACAGCAACTGAAGATTTGACCATGAATTAAAAGGGCCAGTAGGGTCCATTAATCCATCAGAAACTTTCCATGTGTCAGGCATTTTTTTATACTTTGGGGATTTGCATTTTATCTTGTAACATTAAATTCACAGGGTAAATTTAAGATTCCACTCCTGAGTCTACCCAGGTCTGATATCATCTTCAAGGTGGAACAAAAAAGCTTTCTCAACTTTAATTCTGCCCACTATTCTGTATGAACACCATTTTATTTAATAATCAAACATTTCTCAATAATAATATGGTGTATAAAATAACATATTTCAGAGACTAAATCAGTACTATGTTCAACAATTTATTCAAGTCAACACTAAAGTACTTGCAATAAAAGAAAATATGCACTAGAACTACATGACATATTTAAATAGCATAGAGGGGTTTTATTTAAATAGGGAGTGAGTCATTGTTGAGTTTTTAAGGAAACGTGCTATTTAAGTCACCAGTGCATGGAAGGGCCCCTATCATTAACATTTTGCTTCTTGACACTAATTTATACTACAATGTAGTGTTCCATCAAATTATTGTCAAACAGATAATACCACAGCTCCATTCAAAGCTTTCACATCAGCTGCAAAAAAAATGACAGATAAAGAGACTGCTGTTGCCTAAATAACATAGTACATCTGTTAGAATCCTAATGACTTTTTGCACAGGGTGCTGTTCAATTCAAAAACTCAGAAATACCATGGCTATATGCTGAAATGAGCATTCAAATGCTGAAATATGTAAAGAGTGTTAGTTACAAAAGTATTCATTACTCAATGAAATTAAATTCAAGTTGTGTATTTAATGTGAGCTCTTCTAATTTTGCAGAATCCACCCAAATAAATTCCCTCCTCAATTAAAAGAAAAGATGTATCAAATAAAAAAAACAATTAATTGAAGCAAATCCACAAAGTATTATGTACAACACATCATAGCAGGAATCAAAGCTGCACAGCCTACTTATCTTTAATTTAATCTTATTTCTGGATTTCTAGAGTACTTAATCACCATAGTATCTAGGGGTCGAAAGATGGGCAAACTGGTTGAGAAAAAATGAATACCATATTCACTCCCAAAGCCTCTGCAATTTTTAGCACAAAATATCAACCAAACATTTTTTTAAGATTCTGAACTATTTGGGTGAAGTTTCTCATCCTCATTTTTCATGGACTTCCATGCCCCAGCCTGGCTGAAACCACATAATGTTTTCACAAAATTTGCTCTTGTGGCATTCCTAACTGGGACCAGAAGCAAAAGGTCTGGAATATATCTGCTATTGCACAGAGGTTGGAAGTGATGTTCCAAAGGCTCTGTTATATCTAACTTCTTAGGTCTGAATCTCATGGGAAAGTTTATTCAGCAGTACATTTGCATCTGTACTGGCCTGTCCCTTAAAATGTGCATTCCCAAAAACACACAGGCACATTTCCTTATGCCCAGCTCATGCTCACAAATACTATGATAGGTGTGCATCCATCCAAGACCTCCTTCTTAGCTCAGGCCTGGGCCATGCCATCATTTGCTCATTTATTTTCCTTTCAAAGGGTGATTTTTAGCTCTCCCTGTCCCCAGAGCTGGAGAAGCCTCAAATGCTCCTTCCCAGTTGCCCCCACTTAGTTCCCCCACATCCAGATCCACTTTTTTAAAAGATGGTGGGAAATAAGGGTAATTATCGTATGAATTCTGCTACCATTTCAGGCAGCTGCTGCTGTCCTAACTGGCCATACCCTCTGGGATGATGTAGGAGCTCAGCTGGATGGAACTCCTATCAGCAGTCACAAAAGAGACAGGGTCAATTGGGCGCATCAAATGTACACAAAAATCACAAACAAGCAAATCAAGATTGGCCACTTACTCATAGTGACACTGATTGTTATGGAAAGTGAGAGTCCATTTAAAAAAAAAGTTTGAGACATACTGTAGAGCTAGTCATAGAGATAGTTACATAGCAGGAGTATGTACATAGAATGGTGCATAGTAGTCACTCAACAGCAGCTAAGTAGATGGTCAACTGACCGTGTGTTTCAACTCTTCAGCACTTGAAACTCTTCACCCATCCAGATCTGAACAGCAAGATAGAGCCTGTGAACAGAAAAGGATTCCAACTGATTTCTGCTTCCCATATGTAGAAGTCCACAGACAGCTTGCAAATCCCCTTAGCATTAAAGTTTAATAACAAAGCGTGGTTGTGATATCTCATATTACTAAAACTTCATTGGCACATTGCTTAGATTTGTAGAGTCATGAATACTAAGGCCCAAAGGGACCACTGTGATCATCTAATCTGATCTCCTGTATAACACAGGTGATAGGACTTCCCCAAATTAATCCCTCTTTGAACTGGAGCATATCATTAGAAAAAACATCCAATCTTTATTTAAAAATTGCCAGTGATAGAGAATCAGCCATAGCGCTTAGAAAGTTGTTCTAATGGTTAATTATCTTCACTGTTAATAAATTTGCACCTTATCTCTAGTCTGAATTTGTTTAGTTTCATCTTCCAGCCACTTGATCTTATCATACTTTTGCTGGGGTCAATGTCAGAATAACAGACCTATAGTTACTCTGGTCATCCCATTTACCCTTTGTAAATATTGGCACAACATTAGTTTCTTCCCATCATCTGGAACTTCTCCAGTGTTCCAAGGCTTCTCGAAAATAAACATTATTGGTTGAGAGATCTCTCAGACAGCTCTTTCACAGCTCTTGGATGCAAGTTACTCAGACTTTCTAATTTTGAAAATGTCTAGTTTTATTAGCTGCTGTTTAACATCCCTTCTGAGTTCCTGGTGGAATGAAAAGTTCACTATGCAGTATTTCTTAAAGGATTAAAATTTAAACTGAACTTCTCAAAAAAATGAATAAAGTATATTTTGTGATGTTTTATCCTGATCTTTTATTATATTTGTCCACTATTTGTGAATTCATAAAATTCAGTCGTTCACTATGGGACTCCCAATAATTAGTGTGAATTAGTGAGATTCTACTGGCCCAAATGAATTGTTGAGTATTTTGAGAGTATTATTAATGAGTGTTTGTAACTCACTGTGGAGATTTACAGCATTACAGCTAGAGACTCTTTAAATGGGTTTGTCTTTGCTGCAGTACACTTAGCAAAGCCAGTGCATCACAATGAAGAAATCAGTCCTCTTCCACAGCTGCTGAGACAAAGCAACTCTTTTAAGAGACTCCACTGTCCTAAAAGAGTGAATTGTTGCTATTATTTGTTATTTAGAAGACTCTGGAGAATGCTCTGAATTTCCAACCAATTGGGAAACCAGCCCATTCAAGTCAAATAGTTGTCATTGAATCCTGGCATTATACCAACCTGCTGTAGGATAGATTCTACTATAAGAAATATATTAGCCATTCATATAGTCCAGGTAGCACATTTTGAGTGGTTGGAGGACAAGTCCATGAACCAGTGGACAGACTCTGAGACATGGGCATCAAGCTGTTGGAACAGGTGCTTTCAGTATGCATATTCACCAGCCAGTGATTGAGCCTGAGAGATTCAAATTCCATGTATCTTACGGAGATGAAAATCCTAAGGGAACTAAAAGGACTTTTACCTAATATGGAAATGTTTAGCCGAGGAAAGAAGACAAGGCCATGCTGTGAAAAACACATTCCAGAATGACGCAGCAGGAGAAGATAGCTAATTCTTGCTGAAAACTGGGCCTTGTTGTTTGATGGCAGGCATTTGTTTTCCATATCCCCACTGAGTAAGAAGTTTGTTGTGAGAGTCGGCTGCACCTCATTCTGTCAGAACACAGGGCATTTATTAGTATCAATGCCAATTTGCAAAGACACAGTTCCTGTCTTGATTAATCTGAGGTGTGGAGAAGGTCTTGAACACATGTATAATTCTTTCCCAAGACCCAATTAGTTGAGGCATTTTTTGGCTACTAGTGTTTTACCTCAGGGCATAGTTTTTTAAGAATCAAGGTCACATCCATTACGACCAAAAGGCTGAGAAAATCTTAGTGGTCTGTTGGACTGAAGAGACTGATGAGTTAATAGGTACATCATCTGGCAAGACAAATCAATAAATACAGAGAAGACCTTAGAAGACCACTTCTTATGCATAGAAATAACAGGCTTTGGAATTTTCTAGATTATTTGTTTACAGTTCTTACAAACTGTTGTAGTTCTACTCAGACTGGTGTTCTGGCCCAAACACAAAGGTACTAAGAAGGTATTAGTTTCTCTATGTTAAGATCAGTTATAAGGATAGCTCTAGAGCCATTTGTAATGACCTATCCCTACTTTGGGTCACCATTTATATTGACAGAGGGGTAGCCGTGTTAGTCTGGATCTGCAAAAGTGACAGAGTCTTGTAGCACCTGATATCCATAAGGTGCTACAAGACTCTTTGTCGCATTTATATTGACTACACACACCAAAGGGGTTGTATGCTGTACTCATTTAAAAACAGAACCGGTTTGAAAGGTGACTATATATATTAGGTGAGCATTGCAAAATGCTGAAAAGAAATGTTGTGATTATAATTCAAACAAGGGCTTCCTGACTTTTAGAATGTGGATAATAGTAAATTTAAAGGAAAACTCTAGTGTGGTATATAAGATGAAATACTAGTTATTACAAAATTAAAAATAATAGTAAATAAGTTTCAAAAACATTTGTCTTCAATATTTTTTAAAGTTAGTCACAATTAAATGTTCTTTATCTCTGCCACTTACTATACTTCCCTGAAAAATTAAGAATGCATAATATCAATAGCATTGAAATTGCCACTGGCTTGAGCAGTAATTTTACGGCCCACTGACATAGTAAGCTGTGCTTGACACACAAAGTACAAACTTTAACAGACACAACTTTCTGCTCATGAGAAGCAGTTTCTCTGTTAGGAGGTATGTGCACTTTCTAGTGGTTAGATTTAGCTTCAACTCCCTATCAGTCAAAAGACTGATGACTCCATGAAACTCAGGCTGCATTTTCACCATGTATAGTGTCTGCCTCCATAACTACTAGAACATCTGTGAGATGTGAATGACATGTCTAATTAGTTGCATTCTCACATAGAGAATTTTAGCCATCTTTCATAGCCTGCCTTTTCTTCTACTAATGATCAGAGGTCAGAAGCAGAAAGCCTTTCTGTGCAATCTATCCTTGTGACTTAGGAGAAACCAGCTCTTAACAGGTGGCATACAAATAACCCCTCCCTTGACCCAGAAATGACTTGATGTTCCAGAGCAACTGTTAACTGCTGAAGAGAAGTGAAGAACTATAATGGATCACAACCCCATATCTAAGGAGAGGCAAAGTATGACTTCATTGCCATTGTCAATATAGTAAATATAATGGAAGTTTCTCAATAAAATTACTGCTTGAGAATGGAGAGGAGAATGCAAGAGATGCTAAGGATACTTTTTATTGGTAGAGAAGTTTAAATTATGCAAATACAGTTGGAGGAGAAATTTAAATTGTGCAAATGCTAATTGCACTTATGTGATTGCAGAAGTTGGCTTTTGAACTACAGCATTCCCAAAAAGACTAGAGGCTAGATCCATAGGTGGCGTAAACTTATTTAGCTCAATGAACTTTAATGGAGCTGTCAATTTACACAGCTCAGAGAACAATTTTGACAGAAGAAGGAAAAGACTATGACTCGTCAAAGAAAACAGTCATCACTTTGACTGGTTTGATTGCACTTACTAATTGCTCATTTTCCAAACAGATCATTTGGAGCTGTCCTAAATTTGTATACCACAAAAATTGAGATCTGGAATTTGTTGAATGGTTTGAATCATTCAGTTCTGCATAGATAATTTCCTCCAGTGTCTTTCTGGGCAAGTATGATAATGTGATTAATTAAACTTCAAGGATTGTAAAATAATTGAGGACTATTTTACAAAACTCTCTGAAGAGTATTAGGTCTGAATTATTTTGAGGAATTGCTGCTAAAGCACTCCATCCCTGTATAATGTATTGATCTTCATGAATGCTCTGATTACAATGCATTTTAATTTGTGTGCAATGCTAGAGTTGTTGTTTGAGGATTTTTTTCTCAGCTTAAAATTTAATTAAAACATTGCTGATAGATTGATATAAATTGTTTGGCTACATACACTGAGTTCACTTTCTGGAATTATTTTTGTTATTAAGATGGTTTCCCCATAACTTTGCACTGAGCATCATAGCTGAGTTGTACAAATTAAATTACATACAAATTTCCTGCTAACTTTGACACAGTGTATGTGCTAACAGGTGAAGGAAAGTCTCACCTTTATATCCTCAGGTAGGAAAGAGGAAACAAAAAAGATGGCCCCCTGCAGTATTATTCTTTTTATTTAAAAAAAATGAGTTATTACTTTGCCTCATAACAGCGTCCTCTGTTTATCTAATTTTCCATCATTGCACTAACCCACAAATTCTGCTGAGATGCAAGTAATCCTATGAGAATGGCACTTGTGCATGAATGCTAGCCATACATTCAAGCTGACAGCAATAGGTAGTTATTGCCTGATGTACTTGAACTTCTCCAAAGTGGTTGAGCACAATCTCTGGTTATTGGTATTAAAATAGCTACCTTTTAAAATTAGCCTTTACATCCATAAAACTTCTTTCATCTTCCTACAGTTTTAGTTTTGGATACAGTTATATTTCTTTTATAGTCTGGTAATACGGTCCATGTGTATGTTGCCAACTGTTGAGCTGGTTTATAGCACAAAGAAGTTGACCAAAAGAATGCATTGCTTTGCAGTGATTTTTCTCCTGCTTGAGAAATTATTGCAATCTTATTTCTCCAAAATCCAAATCATGCAATGGCAGAATAGAGCCCTGAAACCAGATTAGGAAGGCTGAAAATTGAGTCAAGAAGTAGCAGATTAATAATACATATAGAAAATAATTTAAAAAGAAAGAAAGCTGACTGGCTAGAAACATAGGATAGAGTTAAAACAGTGTTAATCAGGATAGATCTTCCTTGCAGAGTAATTTACTGAATGCTGATCAACTGTTTTGGGTGATTTTTCCATGTGTAAATATTTTGGGATTCCAAACCTCAAGACTCAAGTAGCTTGAAAATTTCCAGCGTGTTGTAATGTTTAACTCAAAGTCAGGACAAAGCATTCTGCACTGTTCATTTTGCCTTAATTATTTCAAACAGTAATGAGGTCTTAGTAAGGAGGTCTCCCCACAGCATATATTGTTATATTTTTATGGGGAAATGAGGTAAGAATACAGGCTTTGTGCATGGACTAGAGTGTATAGAATAGCAAGGTTCTACTGTTACAGGGATGTTGTGGGTAGGATTTCTTAAGATTTATCTTTTCAATAGCACCCCTATAGGACAAAGATAAATGGGAGCACTATTCAGTCTGCACTGACAGTCTGCTCTTTCCATCTACCTGTGCAATCCTCAGAGCCTTTGTAGAGTTCTACATCAAGAAAAGTCATTTTAACTCACCACTTGCAATTACATATAATTGCCTAATTATAATTGGCTATAAGAAAAAGATTATTTGTTTCCTGCATGGAAACAAATAAATTGTAAACTTGCCTTTAAAGTAATTTTGTTTGTTGAAATTGTGCCACTAAGCAATTGTGCTTATATTCTCTTGAAAAAAAACCTCCTGAAGTGTTCAATAGTAAATAACTTATTTTAGGCATTGCAAAACTATTATAATATAAGGGATTGAGGCCATTTTAATCAGTTACTACATGATGGTACAATATGGAGACATGCCATCAAGGTATGCAAATTATTCCACTACTGAATTTCAAGGACTCTAGTGTGTTTTGTAAGTCAGTGTAGCAAATCAAGTGAATATATTAAACATTCTCCAGAATTCTGTCTTTACCAGTTTAAAACTATGCAGAACTCTCCATGCACAAAATGTGTGTTTCTGTTATCTAGTCTGAAGGGCAGAGCTTATCCTCTTGCTGTGAAATGTAGAATCTTCATCATTTGCTAGTGTCAGGGCCAGATAGTATTGAAAAATATTATCTGTGTATGAGCTGACACTGTTAAAAATGTATCACTGTCTGGGAAGGTGGAAGGCTTGGTTTTACTCAAGCTTCTAGGAAAATTCCAGGCAGAAATAGATTAAAAGGCACCATTAAAAGTAACCCTGGCAACAAAATGACAGCATTTCATCAATGCCTAATTATGGACTTTAAATCCATGGTTTATTAACATTATAGACTACTTCGGCTCTTTCTTACATGACACTGAGAGTTTAGGGATTTAAACATAACATGCTTATAGATTGATAAGAAATATACTCCATATGCACAGAAAACCATAATGAGGCAGTCATTAATCCTAAAAATGTACAGAGAACAAACTGAGGGCCAGATTCAGCAAAAGCACCTAAGTACGTAGTACTTTTGTTTCATTGAAGTCTGTGGGACTTACGCATGTGCATAAATGCTTTGCTGAATCAACGCCTGAAGGACACAAGCAGTCTTTTCAGGCCATATTAGCTATGATTCTAAAGGCCAAATTTTGCCTTCCTTTCATATGGATACCAGAAAGTAATTCTGAAGCACATGGCCAATGCTTACTCATAGCCCTAGCTAATCTGAAAAAATTTCGAAGAGTCTGTTCTGCAACTGGAGTCGTGGAGGGACCTGAAGAAACTTGGCCAGGGAGCCAGGGAGCAATCAACATGTTCATGTGCATGCGTCCCCAGTGTAGTCCTGACCTCTCTGCATGGCAAAATTTAGTCATAATCCTAGAAGGAAACAAATTCATGAGAGGAGCTTTCTCCAAACTGTTCAGAACCAGACTGTAATTGTACCAATTGAGCCCAGAGGTTACATCATAACTAGAATGCCCCATTGCCACATGCTAAGAATATTTAAGCATTTGTCTAGACTAGAGTTTGTGGCCCTGTTTTACTGTGAGTTAGCTGATTGCCAGTCAGCTCAAATTCACCAACACGACTGTCAATCTCAGCCTAGACACTTTGCAAACATTTGGACACAAAGGTATGTGATTTACCCTAGTGTGGAGTTAGGGTCTAGTTCAGAGGCTTATTCAAAAATGTTCAAATCTTGGAAGTCTGCAAATGTACCTGAAAACCAGTGTTCTTGCTGCATTTTACTATCTTACACTTCACCCTATCATGAACTGAAGAGGTGGATGAAATTCTATTTTTAAACTTCAAATACAGAATAATCAAACATTCCAGGAGTTTCAGAAAGCCTTGGTTTGAGTTTCGTTCTAGGAGTGGTCTACTGCAAGGCCGTTTGTGGAAAAAAGGCATATTTTTAACCATTTTGCCCATTCCTAGAAATATAATGGTCAGATTTGACTCCATTTTTTTCATTGCTCCCACTGAAATGTCACCTTTTCCATCCCTCCAGGCTGAAGTTTTATGATGACATTACTTCTGCCTTGAGAAGGAAAAAATACATTGATCAGAAATGTTGTCTTTCTCTATCATTAATCAGGGCCAAGCACATTGTTGGCATTCAATAAATAATAACAATAAAAATACCTGTATGGTAGTGGAGGAGCCATTTAAAAAGAAAGTGGGGAGAGATTTATATCAATTCTCTCATCTCCTACCCCAGAAAATTATCCTTGCTTTGTGGTGCATGAACAATGGGCTAAATTCTCCAGTCCCATTTAATCCTTATTCAGGCAATGGAATTCAGAGATTGATGATGAGAGAGATTTTGAGACAGGGAAACACTCTGATGTGATCAGAGTTTGGTTCTACTCTTTTTAGAGAGCATAAGATAAAAACTAATGAATATTATGGAAAAGTAGATCAAGATATTCTATTTACCCTTTCTCAAAATGCACGATAAAGAGAGAGCCAATGAAATGTAGCAGTGACAAATTCAAAACTGATAAAAGGAGATTATGTTTTACATAATCCTCAATTAACCTGTTTAACTCATTGCATCAAGATATTAATGAGGCCAAGAGCTTAGCAAAATTCACAAATATGTTAGATATTTGTAGGTTGACCAAGATTATCCTAAGTCATATTAATCTTTTTTTAATTTTGGACGGGATAGAAACCTTCATGCTTCAGGGCATAATTCAACCTCTAATTACTGGGGACCAGGAGGAAATTTTTCCTGCAGGCAAGTTACCCAATAACTGCCTACTGCAAAGTTTCTTGCACCTTCTTTTTAGTAATTAGTACTTCTGTTCTATTCTCTTCTATATAGGTTTTTATACCATGCTCATAAACATAGTATCTGAGTGCATTCCAGCAGTACGGTAAGCAACGTGACCACACGTCTGGCACATGTTGTTCTCTCCTCCTTTCCCCAAAAGGTGTAACTTGCAAAATGGAGTGTCTTGTGGTAGGGTATTATTATTATTATTTTAAGATGTGCCTGTTGCTATGTGTTTATATCAGACAAATCAAGGCCAAAAAATGTGCCCTGGGCATTCTCGGTTCCAGAACTACACAGACCACTGGTCTGTTCCATGATGGCAATTCCTAGATTCCTCTTTGCTTGCCAGTGACTCAGTTATTGCTAATCTTCAATGGAAGTTTTATCTGAGAGAGAACTTCAGAATTAGGCCATTGTTTTCTTACACCTGAACATCCTACTTAGTGTTTTCTATCTAATATCATGATGTAGCACACACATCAACAGCTCATGCTATATTTTCATATTTTCTTTCATCCTGCAAGCAAACTCTTCTTTCCATAATACTTAGCACCCATATAAAGTGCAGATCACCGCTAAATCCCCTCACTAAGGTCAATGGGAATTTTGTAAATGAGGTGAGTGCAGAAGTGATCTGCATGATGGATTACTTTTGAAATATCCTACTATTGATAGGATTTTATGGTGCATATCATTGTATATAAAACCCTCCTACCTCTGAATGCAACTTACCGTTGTGCAGAAAACCAGTGGAAAACCTATATGCCCACAAGATATGGCTTAAGTGGTACATGGCCCTTGTACTGGCCCTCTGCAAAGGAGCAAATCTCTCTTTCTACCCTTTCTGCTGAATAGAGTCATTGTGATATTCTACAGTTTAGATCAGGGATTGGCAACCTTGGCACATGGCCCCCCAGGGTAAGCACCCATGGCGAGCCCGTCCTGTTTGTTTACCTGCCGCGTCTGCAGGTTCAGCTGATCATGGCTCCCACTGGCCGCGATTCGCTGCTCCGGTCCAATGGGGTGCAGGAAGCAGCGGCCAGAACCACACCACTTCCCACAGCCCCATTGGACCGGAGCGGCAAACCACAGCCAGTGGGAGCTGCGATTGGCCTAACCTGTGGACGCGGCAGGTAAACAAACCAACGGTGCCCACCAAGAGTGCTTACCTAGGGGGCTGCATGCCAAGATTACTGATCCCTGGTTTAAGTGCTTGCATAAAAAAGAAGAAATCATCTTGTACACAAATAGTGAAGTTGAACTTGACTTGGCCTTGCTCCATATGACTGTATTTAAAGTGCAAAATAATTTTTGCATAGAACTTGTTAATGGTAACTGAAAAAATATATTTGAAAGGGTTAGGCTGACCAGATAGCAAGTGTGAAAAATCCAGATAGGAGGTGGGGGGTTATAGGAGCTTATATAAGAAAAAGCCCCAAATATCAGGACTGTCCCTGTAATCAGGACATCTGGTCATCCTAAAAGGGTTTTTTTTTGTTTGTTTTTTGTTTTCAGATTTAATATTTTTTTAAAAAAAACCTTTCCACTTAACAACCAGGAAGAAAAATAAAACCTTTTATAGTATTTCCAAATAAAGACAACATTGGGACAAAATTAGGCCCCACATTCCCTGCCCTCCATTGGCATAGATAACCCTACATCCTACAGAACCTCCATGGTTCCACTTCATGCAAGCATGCAGCTCTAAAGAGGCCATGCAGAAAGACTCACAGCCTTTATGCGTTCTTGGATGCTTTTTCTCCACTGTAACATGAAGAGGAATTTAGGAACTAGGTTAGAGAGAAATCTGTCCGGGGGTTCATAATGACATGAATACACTGGCAAAAATTAGTGCTGCATAAGCAACCATGGAGCAGATCCCTTCTTTCAGATTCTTGAAGCAACCCCTGAGCATATCAAGTCTCCTGTCGCAGGTGTCATTGGGTCTCAAAAAGACTATAATCATTGGGATCTCCCCAGCAATCTTTCCAAGATCCAGTATCCTGATTATCACATTTATCATGGGACCTGGGGGACAGAAAATTATCCTGTTTTCTTTATCTGGGCTACAAGTGTCCCAGCCTAGGTTTCTCACTATGGCATCACCAAGCAGGATTACTTCTCTCTTCTTTTCTTCTGGTGGCTACTTTTCACCATTCAGCTCATAGTCAGTAGTTTGATTTTTAACCTCCCTGGGTTGTTCTTGGTCTTTTCCTCCTTCTGTCTTGTGGGGAGCAGAGTATCTGTTTTGGATACCAAGGTTAAATGTGTCTATATTTCTCTCCTGCTTTTCCTATCCCACATTCCTCCTCCTCCTCCTCCTCTTTTTCTTTTTCTTTCTTTCTTTCTTTCTTTCTTTCTTTCTTTCTTTCTTTCTTTGCGCCAAGGTTCCTGTGTAGCTGGAAGTACCTGTATGATCCAATTTAACTCCCTTTTATATCTTTTAGTGATTTCAACTGCTGTTCAAGCCCTTCCACTTTTTCCTCCACTGGAGGAATCAACTTGCATTTCAGATGTATGTATCCTGCATGGTCTTTTCATTCATAATTGGGAGCACTGCACCTACAGCACAATGGGTTACCTTGGAGTCTTTGGTAGTGGTTCTTTACAGCATTGTTGTTTCTTCCTTCAGGATGATGCCTCACTTGTTAGAACCTTTAGATAACACAAGGTTTTGCTACATTGAGCACATCCCACATGGCAGTCTCCAGCTCACTGCTACAGTAACTTTTTGGCTGATTTATATTAATTCCTTCCTTTGCCACTCACTACGGCATGGTTTCCCTAGCCAGCATTTACTGTAATTGCCACTCAAAGTACTGCTCCCTTTTTACTTGCACTCAGATTGTTGCTGTTTTACTGTGCTGCTGACTTTGGATTAGTCTTTTGCTACTTGGCTTTCCCTCAGATTAATAAATTGGCAACAGCTTAGCTATATGGTTATGATAGTGATCATGTCATGTTAACGAGCATGTTAACTAACTGGCGTCAAACCAAACAGATTTGCTGTAAAGAAGTTTGCTAGACATGAGGGATGCAGATCATGGCATCTGACGATGGAATATCACAAGCAACCATTTAAAGAGAGGGGACCCAGTTTTCTGTCTGAGGATCTCTATAGGTTTTCTGAATCCCAAATTCAGGCATTTAAATGGGTACTTGAACCATGCAACTAGAACTTGAGCAACTAGAGGGAAATTCACCACTGTGCAGAGAGCCGGCCTAAGATCTTTGCATTAAGTCCGACTGTAATTCTGTTTTGAGGATGTAAATGGTGAACAGGCCTTGCACTAGTCTCCTGAATAGGGATGAATTAGACCCTTGAGTACCAATTGCTCATCCAAGTGTGGGCTGTAGACATTCACTCATAGTGTTAAATTGTGCTCAAGATGTATCCAAACAGGGGTCAGTGTTCAGGCATCACAAAAGGAGAGAATGAGTTACATGCTGCAGAGATGCAGAGCTCAGTGGCTTAGGGAGGGATATTAAGGTGAGAATGAGAATTCAGGCCTTGTCCTTTGTGACGCAGGAGCAACTAGTTAACTTCTCTTTGCTCCTTAATTTCAAATTCTCTTTCCCTTCCATTTGGTCTGTGCATCTGGTTTACCTTGTACAAGTGAAACACCAGAGAGAAAAGGCCGGTTTGGTTTTAACTCTGCAGAATTACTGTGCTCCTGCTAGAGCAAAGAATGTGCTTGAGCTCACCTCCTGTGTACTGCTGCTTGGGTTGAGCATGGGCCTGGAGGCCTTATGTAGCTTATCCAAAACCCCTATGGTGGGCTGGTGCAATATTCGCCATTGCAATTGCAACCTTCCCGAGTGTGGCTCTCTGCACAGCAGCTGTAGCACAGGGTGGCAGCCGAGCACACAAATCACTTCTTTCTGTTTGCTCCTGTTGTTGTCATGATTTGTTAGGTACAAAGGCAGGAGGCTGGCCCAGCACAAGTCGGAAATAGAATGTTTCACCCCAAAAGGGAGTATGGGAAATGGTGGGAGAGCTACAATGAGCAGGTAAGCAAACAGTGGAGTGGCCTGGGGGAAGTATGATATGTCTGTGAGCAAGAGGACACCTGGGGCAGTTCCGGCCCAGATCCTCTGTCTTTAATGACTGTGCATCCCATATAATATGTCCAAAAAGAAACAGCTTGGCCACCACTGGTTTACATGTTATGTTTGATCTGCAAAAACGCACCACGCTCATTTAGGTGATCGGAACCACTTGTCATTCGTGATGATGTTGTGATATGGGTCTCTTGTCAAGAGAAACTTTAGACTCGATCTTTACCCTTGCCCAGCCCACTAGAAGATAGCAATAAGCAACAGTAATACAGTAAGCAAGTAAGCAAATTCTGAGTTCTATAGAAATGCAGGTCATATTTTATATAAAGGGTTACATAATAAATGCTTCTAAGGGGTTAATGAAGAAAGTTAGTTTGGAAAAAATCAATGGAACAGTTTACTGTCAGAATTGAAATGTTTCATCGGAATGTATTGATGTCAACAACATTTTTGATGGAAAAGCTTAACAAATATTAAAAATTAAAAAGGAGCATTTTGTTTTGACTTAATTGTTGAGTTTCATTTCAGTGTTCTCATTTTGTTTAATTCTGACTCTATTTCGCTTCATTTGGATTTTCGCATCTCATTACATTTCACTTTGACTCATTAAATTTTACTATTATATTTCTATAATATGTTTCATATTATATCTATATTCACTGTGGGTAATATTTTATATGCTATTATAATGTTTTGACGTTAATGAAATGAAACATTTCAATCATTTTCCCCCTATATTTCCCAATCAAAATATTTCAAAATTTTTAATTTTCATCGCAGGTTGGGACAAAAACAAATACTGAAATGTTGGAATTTCCCATGGGATGGAAATTCCATTTTCTGACCAGCTCTGTTAACATATGATTAATATGATAAATGTGTTGCAGGCGAGTTAAATGTGTCATACATGGTTATAAGCACATCGGTAGAAGATAGCATAGATGATTATAAGCCATAATAATAAGCAACTTATTGACTTGTTAGATTCTATTGCAGTCTATAATAATTTGATTTACCACTTCTTAAAAGATGTATTTAGCCCTTTATAAACAACTTAGAAATGTAATCTTAACATAATACATGACCAAAGGGGTGAAAAAAATGTACCTTTGACTTTACTGACTTTGGTACCAGAGAGCCATCCTGTAATTGAAGGGAGGCATTCCAAGATGCACACAGCATGATGTTCCCCTTGTGCTTAACAACGCTCACTCAAGCACACAAGGCATGTGATTATAACAGTGCACACTCTGGGGATCCTGGCTGCTTAAATAATTTCAGCACCATTCATTTACATGTGGTTGTTCGAAATTTATCGACACCTGCTGTTTGTTTGTCAACCTGTCTGTGTTCTGCGCTCTGTTCTTTGGGGATATTTTTAACTGCATTGACTGCAATTAGATTTGGTTTTTTCCCCTTAAAAGCAAATTAGAGTCACTGAATAAGAGACAATTGGAGAGGAAACAAGTGCATGTAAATGTGAAACAATTGTATTTCATTTTACATAGTTTAGTTCCCATTTTTACAAATACTTTACACATACATATATAAACTACATGTATAAACTATACATGCTGTATATAAACTCTCCCTATATTTTATATCTTCACAGTGAAGAATCTATGTGCATTCCAGAGTATAATCCATCTGAGCCAAGTAGAGATGAGAAAGAGGTTCCTGTGAAAGATGATGCCTTAGTAATCAGAAAGACGGGAAACTTTATCAGTGTAATACTTCTATAGCAAGACTGTCATTCCTAAGACCTACTCAAACAGTTAAGAATATTTGTTGTTTAACAGATATTAGATTTGTATTTTATGGCTGTGTTTTGTTGTCTCCAGCCATACTAGCCCAAGCTGTGGTTCTATCAGCTCCCAGAAGCTAACTAGAGGTGGAACTGAATAGGATGGGAGACTTCCAAAGAAAACATAGGTGCTGCAGAAAGCAGTGTAGGTGGTGTTCTTCTTTTTCAGTAAGTATCAAACCCGTACTTAGAGGCACATTGATGCTAGAAGTCTTGAGGAAACATAGAAACAAGGTGTTGTTTATTTCTGGAGGATAAAAATATCCCATCAGATTTTTTTTTCATAACTGAAAGGGATACTGACCAAATTACAGTTACATCTTTTTGGTTTAAAATGTCCCATGTCGTTTCAATTACACAACATTATTTACTTCTAAAAACTCTTGTGCAGTATTGCTATCATATTCCAAACTATATATGGGTACATTTCTGAGGTGGATAGAATTATCCTTATATTTGCATTCCATAGTAGGGTTTGGACTTCTTCAAGATGGAAAGTTCTATAGTTATTATTTTTCTGTTACTGTATGCAGGTTATTCTATATGTAAAGGGAGTTAATCTGTTCTGAATCACATACAAGCATCTTTCACCTACATCACATAAACATCAATTATGAAATGGAATGTTTTATGAGGCTGTCGAAAAGTAGGAGTCTTGATAGCATTGTTATGATTTAGAATTTAAATTACTGGCTTTATTAAATGCAACAAATAAGATGCTGATTAATAATTCACAAGTGATTTTTCCAGTGATGACATAAATCCCATGTGAATAAATGTCTCTGCAATAATATATAAGTTAAGCCATACACCCTAAATTACCTCCATGCTAGATACTCTGTGCAGACTAGAAATAATCACACTGGAAAGATTCAAGACAAGTCGAGAGACTGAAAACAAAATCCAGAGGTGTGTGTTGTGGGTGTGTATGGGTGTGTGTGTGTAGAGATGAAATGGACTTTCTCCAGTTTTACTCCAATAGATATTATAATTTCCATGGGCTTTGCATCAGGCCTCAGCTAAGCAGGGCTGAAGAACTGCAAAGAATACCTACCTACTGTAGGAAGTGGAGTTGAGGATTCGATAGATGGAACTCTTCTCTCTCTGAATCACACTGACTCAAGGTGATTGAGCATTGTGATGCTGCAAGTGCCATATTTCAGACAGAAAATAAAACACAGGTCCTGACCACTTGTGGTAATGAGCAGTCTCAGGCTGGTCTCTGTAAGCGAAGAAAAATGTTAACTCTAGGGGATTGACCAGTTTCCAGCTTGGGTAATTATACTAGGCCTATTAGAAATCCCCTGGTAGTTTCAGTTAGATACCATATACTTCACTTCCTGTCCTAAACAGTTATGTATTGTTAAAACACCTGCTGTCATTCACCTCTGTGGTTTGTATATCTATTTATAATTTACTTTGGGTTCCTTTGGGATGAAAATTGCTCTGTCAATGTTGGTTGAGATTTTCAAATCTGTTAAGTTATTTGGATGCAGAGTTTCCTTTAAAATTGGCAGGAACTGGGTGTCCAAATTCCCCAAGCAGACATAAAAATCTCAGCCCTCAGTTTTTATAGAAGGGACCCTAGAAGTGTGCTGAAGATTGTACAAGCTTGTCAACCCAGCAAAGAGTCTGACACTTCCGGGGGTACCCATCATTGCGAGGCACCTTAAACTACCACCTGCCTTGAGCATGAGGGAGCCTTGACTGTGACTGCTGTGGGTCAGTTCCTCAACCCCACCAGCCTTTGACAACATAAGCACTGCCTTCCAGGCCTCTGCAGCCTTGCATTCTCTGTACAGGTCAGTGATAGGTCCTCTCCAACCATCCGTCTGGAACAGCCAGGCCCTGTTCCTCTGAACACTCTCAGAATTGACAGATCCGCTACTCTCTAAGAATAGTACACACCTGCTTACCAGTGAGACCTCAGTATCACTTCTCCGCTCAACTTCATGTATCTAAGAGCTGCTAGAGTAAATACAAGAGGCTTATTTAACAAGAACAAAGAGACATGAGAAAAAGCAAGTAGAAATAATAGAAACAAAGAGTTACATATAAAATAAAATCATAACATACTTTCTGGAGCCTAAACAGAACTAACCAGATATTTTCTTGGGCTAATGAAGTTTAGGTCACCCAGTGGTTTTACAGTAGTTTTCAACCTGGAAGTTTGTGACCCTTCTTTCATAAGACAGAATACCCTGGCAGTGGGTCTCCTCTGTGAAGGATTAATGGACGTCCCTTTGCTGTCTCTTGGTATGGCTACGCTACCCGCCAGATCGGCGGGTAGCACTCGATGTATCAGGGATCAATTTATCATGTCTCATCTAGACGTAATAAATTGACCCCCGAATCAATGCCTGTACTCAACCTTGGCAGGAGGAGTAAGCGGAGTTGGCAGGAGAGCAGCCGCGGTCAACCCGCTACCATGGGGACAGCCAGGTAAGTCGAACTAAGATACTTCAACTTCAGCTATGCAGATAACGTAGCTGAAGTTGTGTATTTTAGTTCGACACCTCCCTCCAATCCCCACAGTGTAGCCCAGGCCTTTGATATAGTTCCAGTGATCCATTGTCTTGTAAACAGGACTTTCACCTGCTGGTTTGTTTATTTCTGTAACTCCCCACTCTGGAAAAATCTCACAATCCCTTCCTTAGCATTTTGCTCAGACTGTTAATCGGCACCTATTGTGAACCATACAATACTCAGTTTACATGTAGCCAGACAGACAGATAAACATCTCTTGCCTGTTTCCAGCTCCAAGTCGTCAGCCTTGAGAATATATTTTCCCCATATAGATACATAACTCCTTACATGTTATCTGTAAATACAGTAGACTCTCGGTTATCCAGGATGATAGGGAAAAAATTAATCCTGGTTAATAAAATCCCAGATAATCACCACCCATAGGAAATATGTGGGGGGGTTGGCTTACCAGCCACCCTGCGCCAGGGGGAGAGAGTGTTGGTTCACTGGCTGCCCTGCACCCTGTGGGTTTGTTTTTGTTTTTGTGCTTGGGGCGGCAACAAAGCCAGAGCCCTGCGAGTTACGCGTATCTTTTTTGACAGCCTGACTAATCCACAACCTGGTTAACCCATTTCTGGATAATCGAGAGTCTACTGTACATGTTGCAATTATATGAGAACCAGCATGAGCCAGGCTTTCAGTAGAGACCTTGCATGGTGCTCTTTGGTGAATTAGTATGTAGATACCAAACCCAGGGTATCTCTGCCATGGTGTCTCTTCCAAGAGGTCTCTGGGTCACAGGGAGGGTCTTGACGACACTGTTAGAAGAAAGCAACTCTTTTTTATTCTTTGCCATTGTCACGTGACAGATCTGCAGTGAAAGTGCGATGGGTGCCCAGCTCCCTCAAGAACACAGGCTGGGACAAAGTGGATGCTTTCTCTGTGTGATTCAGTGTTTATTTCCAGTCTGATTTATTTGGTTACCTTTTATGTCTGCAAAGCACACTGCACAGGAGTCATTTAAGCTGTATGGCTTGATGGATCCATCCCTAGTGAGCTACTTATGCACAGTGGAATTACAGTGTCACTAGGGGAAGTCATGATGTGACTATTTATTCACTTTATTTGCTGTGTTTAATAAAGCTGGTCATTAAAATCCTAACCAGCCTGGATGGGATGTGTCTCTTCACTTGCCACTGCCGCTCTCCTGCTGATTGTTCAGAGGCAGCTGGAGCTGTCAGTCAGGGTGAGCTCAGGGCTCTTGCCCCCTAGTATCTTGCCAGAAATGTCTGCCTTTGCTGAGGTGGATAGATTGCTCCATTCAGAATTCTCCACTGTTTCAGCCGGGAAACACATTGTTCTTCTGTCCTATTTTCCTTCTGTTGCTCTCCATTTCCGCTCCTGCTGCTCCCTCAGTTACTGCTCTCTCCTCCTCCACAGCTGGGGAAGCTCAGTGGGTGGGCAGCTCCAGATTGCAGCTGCAGCAGGGGACCACGCAGGTTCCAGGTACAGGGGGTCTCTTTGCCCCTCAGCTTCAGGCCCAGCCTGGAGCTTCAGCTCGCAGGTCCCACAGGCTGTTGGAATTTGATGAGGAGGCCTCTGCAGAACAGCCTCCTCAAAGCAGCAGCTGCTGAAGAGAACAGGAGGCCTGGCTTTGAGCCAAAATGCACTTATTCCGAGACTGATCCCAACAGCAGCTCAGCTGATGCAAAGTATGATCACCAGCTGTAAAACCAGACTAAACCACCTGCCCTCGACCACACGCAGTTAAGGAGGGCAGGTGAGTAATGCCGGCAGAGAACATCAGAGATGCCCCTCCTCTATACTGTGCCCCACGACCTCTCCTTCCTCAGAGGTACTGTTTTGAAAATGGCTGTAACACACGCAAGCAGGCCTCACCCCTACACTTCAGGGAACCCTGCTCTAAAGTGTGATTTGAGCCTTGCTTTAAAAAAAGGTAAAGGGAGCCTTAAAGGAGGCATATCAGATGAGTAGTGAAAGAGCTTACCTGCTTACTCTCACTGTGTGAAGGGTCTTCCTTCAAAAGCGATCCCAAGCATTCAAACAGTTCATTAAATCTAAGGAGGGGGGGAAAATACCAAAGAAATTCCTCATCTCTTCTTCCCCTGGACTTCCACATTTTCTTGAGAAGACCTTTCCCTCAGAAAAAAGGGACTCCTTAAATCTCATTCAGAAAAATGTAGAGTAGGATCCAGAGCACATTTCAGCCTAACCCTGTATAATAACCCTGACTAATTCAGAACAGAGCAAAACGGATAGATAGCAATCCATCAAAGTCAGCCACATGGAAATTCCAAAGGAATCTAGAAGCATCCACTTTACAGTGCAAATGGCCAGGATTCCTTTGGTTGTCCACCAAGTTGAAGGAAATGGTCATTGCCAGCGCTGTCATTTTCTAAGTGAACGGAAAGGTTGAGATGACACTCTTGAGAAACTGTACATTCTCTATAGACTCACCGGAGCTGTCCATATAAGCCACTTAGTTCACCCAAGTGACTGTAGCATGGTGCAAGAAGTTGGATGGTTTGCAATCTTCGAAGGATAAAGGAACTTCAGCCATTTTTTTTTAAAAAAAATTCTATCAACCTGAAATTGCTAGTTGTCCAAGTGCCCAGTGCCATGACACACACACAAAACTCCACTCACGGAAAACCAATTACTATATAAAGTAGCTAATATTATTCACCACTTTTTCAGGGAGAATGATTATTTAGAGAGGTCTTCAAAAAGATGGCGGCAGAGAACTCTGAGAAGGGACTCTTGTTTATCAGTTTTCTTTGCATTTGAAGAATCCTTCTTGGCAGAAGATTGGAGGGGGCCTCTAATTAAACAGGTGGAGTAAGACAATGCCCTAACTACATTAGTTACATAAAACAATATAATTATTTCTGTTCAAGTCTGTATGTGGGCACACTAGACTAGGAACAGAAATGGCTAAAGTCAATTTAGGTGCCAACCTTAGTTAATTGAGTTTTCTACGGAAACAAGACCATGCATACCTACACTTGCACCAAAATAGCTAAACAGTTTTAATTGAGACCTTTTGATTTCCATGTAAGTTTGTGTGCAGACCAAGACTTTGTCAAGACTTGGAAAAGAAATCCAGAAATCCACCACTGAAATCAGCAAAATAATTTTGGATTTTCAACAGTGTAACTGGGGACTGAATCTGGTCTGTATAGTTTTAGGCAGCATTTAAAAATATAGTTTCATTTTATTCTGCTTTCAAGAAATGTATAGTTTTAAATGTGCAGCTCTCTGTTTTAGGTTGTATCATAAACATGGAATTCCATGGGTTTTATGTATATTTACATACTGTAGCCAGCAGATGTTAGTAAGAAAATAAATGACTTATTTTCAGCTTGCACTGGTGTACAATAAATTACCCACTATTAATAAGAGAGGAAGACAGTATAGCCACACAGTCTTCCTCTCTTCCTCAGTCTTTCTCTCTTATTAACAGTATATCCACACAGGACTTCTAAGAACATTTCACCAAATCACTTATATCAAGCTCAAGTAATCCATGGGAATGACAATCTTGCTATAAAGCTAATAGAGAGTTTCCAGTTTATGTGACTGTCAGTATGTTTCTTTCTCGTTTATCCCCTCCACAAAGCACAGTCACTGCTCTCATGCTTTCTTTGCTGATTCTATAATGGCAGTTAACTAAAGAGCATTGCACAATCTTTTATATATCAAGAAATACAAGGAGCAAAACAATCAGAATTTCAGTTACATCAACAAAAACAAAAGCAAAATAATATTTGCTTAATTAGTAAAGCAGAAAATGTAGAGGGGAAAACATTAATTTGTATTGCTTCATTGCTATTTTTTGTCCTCCTTAAAGACCTTGGTTTACTATTCATAAATAAAAAAAATATTGAAAGCCCAGTTAGAAGATTAGAAAATAAATAGTGGAAGAGAATAAGGAATGTTCTATTGTTCTATCAAAAGATGTGGACACTTGTAGAGGGAAGGTGTGAATGCTAGGGACTTCAAAGACCTTATTTAAAGCCTTAAATTTCTTGTATCTGTTAGGTCATGTTAAGCCAAACTGGTGGAGAATAAAATTTATCAGGTGACAGGTTTTGAGAAGATCTTCCAGTACATAAAACTGAAGTTAGCCACCCTGTAAAAAAGAAATAAAAAACACAAAAATGTGCTACCACTAAATACCTTTATTTGAAAAAAAAGTGCCCAATTTGCATTGTGGGCTGTATATTATGGTACTGTCTCAAAGTTTGCATCCCTGGGTTGTAATCAATGATTCATCCAGTGAAGCACAGCAGAACCAAAAGATTTGCATGACAGAGTAGCATATTAATATATATTCTGTACTCCACAAGACATTTTTGGCATCCATTTGGGAGCTGAAAAGAGTAAATATACTGGCCCCATGAGAGACAGGAAGCAAAAAGAACGAGGAGTACTTGTGGCACCTTAGAAACTAACACAGTTATTTGGGCATAAGTTTTCGTGGGCTAGAACTCACTTCATCAGATGCAGGGAGTGGAACATACTACTCTGAAACCTGACAAGAAGCAAAGTTTCTTGGTAAGAAGAATCTCTGATCTAGAATATTCCTGACCAAAAGGTTCCCATCACTCAACAGAACATGGCATTGTCTGGCCCAGTAAATGTAAACAACTGTTTGTGATATTCCATTAGCAGGCATCATGGTCTATGTCATCCATGTTTATCTATTTATTTCTCTATAAACTGTGTACTTTGTGGTGTGATTTAGTTAACTTGGCACTATGTAGTTGGAATAGGAATTGAAAAGATGATACTTTAATCAATCCTGCCCCTCCACTCCCCAGTCACAAGGTGCATCACGCAGCCCTCAAAAGATAAAAACAAATTACTTTTATAGAGATATTAGCAAGGTCAGTTCTTCTTATAACATTATGAATTTTGCTTTAGGTCATAGAATAGGAATTAGGAGCAGCAGGACATAACAGAGAAGCTGGATGTCTCAAATTAATGTTCTAATTATTGCTGAATGTACTGTTGTTGACTTTTCCTGTCTGGGCTTTTCTTAAATGGATAGATTGCTATTCACTTGGTGCATGCTAAATTCAGCTGGTTATAACAAGCGACTTGAAATAGTTAAGGACCAAACCATTCAGTCATTCCTCGGGAAAATTCTGCAAGTAGCCAATGGTCCTTTTTTTTAGCCACAGATGCAGCTAGGTTGAGCCTTTACCTCTAACCCTGTGTAAGGGGCAGTGCACAGCTGAATCAACCAGGCCTGGCCCACAGAAGGAACTAGAACACAAGAGAGTCACAGCTGCTCCATGAAAGAGTTAATTTGCCGCTGCGGCTCTCCCAGGTGAAAGTTACTTCTCCCCGTTTCTCTCCTTCTCCCCTTCCTATGCCAGCTCAGCTCTTCACTCCCTCCTCTCTAATTCAAGATTCCATCAGCTTCTCTACTAACTTGTCACCGAGATGCAGGGGCACCTGGTCCAAGCACAGTAAGCCAAGAGGCCACACAGGTAGATGGGGGGATATTACTCCCATTACTTCCGCTTTATGTTCCCTCCCAACCATATAAGGCTGGTCCGGCATCTGGCTGTCAGTGAATAGGAATCATGTCTGGCCCTTTGGCTTAAAATGGCAGTCGCTAGTTATGATTCAGAATGACAGAACAGTGACGAATAGAATGGATCAAAGCTAAAGATAAGAATGGGCTGTTTCTTCTTGCCCTGTTTAAGGGGGTCACACATTGGTGTGTTGCCCCCGGCACAGCAGAGGGAGGGAACCATACTTCAGGTAAACACAAATCCTTTCCTGTTCCCTCCTTCCTTCAAGGGGCTAGTGATTTGCTGTTGATCCATACTAGTTATATATGACTAGCCTCCTTCCCCCGCTGCAGGAAAGCACAGCTGTTCTGGCTAGCATGCTGAGGGTGGTGAGGAAGAGAACCAAGGCTCCACTCATTCCCCACCCACTTGCTAGGAATGGGGGAACTGTAGGTGCACAACATCCACTTACTTGTGAAGACCTGATGTTCAGTGAGCTGTGCAAGAGTGCAAAGAGGGCTTGCAGGAGTGGAAATGGGGTATAATTCCCCCTCATGCAGTTATGCACCCACACAGGTTATCGGACAGCCTTGCCTTAATTTGCTTCCAGACACCTAGTACCCTAGAGGTTTAGGTTGTGTTCGTCTGTTAGAGTTTGTTTGTAAAGAAAAGATGTCATAGTATGTCATGTTACGTGATCCACTGTATCTCCATATATTGTAACCATAGATCTTAATCTACCAGATGAGTTTTTTTCCTTCACTCACTAGAAGGTTTTTTTAGATCCCCGGAAGAGACAGTGAACCAATAGCAACTCCGTGCAAACTGCAAGCACCCTATGAAGCTCTGTACAAAATTCTCATTGTTCTAGTACTGCAAACTATTTCATAACAAACTAAAATGTTGAAGGGTAGTTGATTCCAGCTATAATATAAATAAGATAACCTGTCCTAGCACAACCAGGATCTCAAATTTGCTTGTCTTTCCAAAACTGTAAATGGTTGTTGCAAATCTTTTGGAAGCCAAAATAACTCGTTAAAAATTCCATTATTTTGTATATAAATCATGCCTGTATGTAATTTTGTGTGTATGGACCTATGTTTTTATGGTGGACATCACTTCCTAGTCATTGTCTGTTTTTCTGGAGAAATATCTCCACTGCTAATGGTCTTTTTTAACCCTGAGAACCACAGGTGAATGTGTGGGATTTGTATGGGGTTGCCCATGCACACACCCATGGCCAGTCTAACAGGCGGAGGGGAAGAGGTGAAAGGAGCAGTTGCGTACTGTGTGCGAGAGAGATCTGGAACCTGCTCACTCTTATAGGGTGTCTTGGTACTGGGGAGGATCTGAGCAAACAGTAAGGGAAGACAGGCCTGTCTCTGTGACAAGGGCCCGAAGGGAGATCCATTTTGGAGGAGAGGAAAGCAGGATGTTGCCACTGTTTCTCACTGTCTGAAAACTCATCCTGCATTGGGCCAGAAAAATGGCTCTTGTGCAGTTTATGGGTTAGTTATTTCCCTCAAGGACTATCTCCTGCTCTGAGCTGACCTGCAATTAAAAATTCCGGGGTGCATTAACTGAATGACATACCTGAGGGACATGTCTGACCCAAGGCTGAAAATGAAAACTGCCCACCAGTCTCAGTCTCCTGCTAATGTCACTGCTCTGATGCCTCCAGCTGTGCTAGGGAAAAGCGGATGCATCATGATCCATTGGTGAGTTTTGTTCTGAGGCCAAGGTGAGCCGTAAGGAGAAATTGCCACACTATTATTACACAAACGTCTAGAATATAAGTATCAGAGCCAGGCTGGAACGACTTCATTTCTCCCGTTCTTCAGTGGTGTTTATAAAGCAAGAGACCAGTTGTTATTTTCAGCCACTGCTCAGACAAGATGGACAGGTAATGTTGCTGGGATTTTTAAATACAAGTCAGCAGCTTCTCTGGAAAGCAGTATATGATCAAATTTCACTTGACCAGGACAGATTGTGGCTCTCCTGAGTTGCCAGGGAGTGTGATCTTTTTTTCCTTGCTTGGGATTACCTGAGATTAATGCGCTGAAGAGTCACTTTGAACCCCAAATACGAAAGAAGTAAGGAGAATCTATTTGTTGTGGGATGTTAATTCACCGGGTTATTATAATCATTGCAAGATGTGCATCCTTGTAGCAGATTGCCACTTGTAGCCTCTGCTTCAGTGGTGCATACAGCAGTGCTTATTCTTTTCTGTAGCATAATATTTTTTTTACCATCAGCTTTACAACACGTCTGACGTATAAGTGCCAGAATGTCAGCTGTCCATGTTCATGATTTAGTGAGCTAGTTAAAGTGAGTGATTGTGATTAAAAGCTAAATGTAAACCATCATCTTCTCTCATTTCCATTCGCAGCTCTAATGGGAAATCAGTCACGTGGGCCCAGAATGAGAAGAGCAGCAGCAGGGGAGCACACCTCTGGCAAAGGCTCTCAGTCCACATCAACAAAAAGGAGAACCCTAATCAAACCGCCGTGATCAAACCCTTTTCAAAGGGCACAGACAGTAGCCGACACAGCAGCAGCACCACATTTCCTGAGACCAGTGCCAAAATGCTTTATGACGTCTCGGAAGCAGAGGAGCAATACCCAGCTCAGTTCCAACCACAGACCCCTTCGCCTATCAGTACAGTAAGCCACAGGACTGCCTCCATTAGCCGAACAGATGACGATGTCCCCACATCCCAGACGGAACATGCCCAGCGGAGCAGTTCCTCTCAAGGCTCTCTGATGGAGCAGATCAGCAGTGTGGTCACACGCTTCACAGCCAACATCAGCGAGCTGAACTCTATGATGCTTTCAACAGCCACACCGGGAGCAATGGTGGCCACTCCTCTCTGCTCTTCCTACCTGATCCCAAGAGAAATCCAGCTTCCTACAACAATGACCACTTTTGCAGAGATCCAGCCTCTCCCTGCCATTGAAGTCAATGGTGCATCACAGTCTGCCAGGAAACCTTCATGTGGCAGCATCAAAGAAGGTACTTCGGAGGCACCAGCGATGAAGCAAGATCTTGAGGAGTTGGTGGCTTTAACTCCTCCCTCACCTTTTAGAGACTCCATTGATTCTGGGAGCACATCTCCCAGCTCTCCAGTGTCAGAATCAGCTCTTTGTATCCCATCCTCCCCGAAGTATGACAAGCTTATCATAAGAGATTACTCTCAAAGTTCTTCTTCATTGTGAATGTAGTTCAAGACACCATTGGATCTTGACAGATACAAGCAGGTAGAGCGGGGACAGCCAAGCCTTCAAGATCTCCAGTCTTTACACAGATACAGTGGTAGGCATTGGGTCATCATATGAAGAATGGAGGGGGCAACAGAGAATTATAAGATAAATGGAAACATCGGATTAATTATGCTATTTTAAAGAAACAAAACTTTGAGCAGATTTTCGTGGCCTTACAAAACATGGGCTTTTAAGAAACACTGCATCTATTTTTGAGGGCTTATAAGGAGTCTGTTAAATCAGTTACATACCAAGTGCTTTGCTTTAGTATAACAATGAACTGTGTGTACAATATATGAAAAAAGTAGACTGTAAGCAACTGTATAGTGTTTTCTTTATTTACTCTGATTCCTCACCCAGAAGTGAACCTTGATCTATTATCAAGAATAGACCAAACATTGAATGTACATTTTCTAACAGACTCAAAATCTGGCACCAATATGTCAGGCTCTTTTTTTTCTACGAAGATCTCAAAAAGCAGTACCTGAGAGGTACATTTAGTAACTACCAAACTTTTTGCTGAAGCGTATCAAGCTGGGTGATACCCTACATGTAGATAATAAACTGCGGCTTTGCAATGTGTGACTGCAATATGGAGGGCTTTCCAAGTGACTTCTCAACCTACAGATTTGTTTATGAAATTCTCTTCTATAAGTATTAAAAGTTCAGTTTATTAACATTGGATACATCTTCATAGCAACAAAATGTGAGGACAATTTCCTGACTCTTTCACCGTGTTGCCAGCCAATGATGGAGTAGCAAAAAATATTTTCTGGAGTACTGTTTTGTAATTCCCTTATCAAGACAAGTTGCTGAGGAGAATATTCTCTTTCTAGCAGTAATATTGAGTTTAGCATAGCTGCATTCCCTAATGAAATTAACACATTTTTATGGTAATTCTTATGGTAAAATTGTCAGTTAAAATACCATACTTATTCAGTCTCCCATACCTTTTGCTTTTAAGGAGCATATAAACACTCTATGTTTTTTCTCAGTTATTATCAAGGTAGAATACTGAGAAAGCAGTCTGGATTATGAGGAAGGAATACTATCGATGGAAAGATTGTCATGATCATAATTCATTTACGAAAAAAATTCTGTGTCAAAGTCTGCTTAGAGGTGACTTAGCTACTCTTCAATAAGCAACGATTTTAACTCTAGTTAGCTGCGGATGCATTGCAGCTATGAACTGTGACAAAAGAAGATTTTCAAAGCAATACAGAATATATGTTCAAACAAGGGGGACCTAAGGAGATTCAAACCAACAGAGTCTCTCTTTGTTTCTTAGCATGTCATAGAAGAGGTGAGGGAATTACTGACATTTTTTTCCTGTATCACAGTAGCTACTAGTACAGTTTAGTACACTTCATCCTGTCATGGCACTTTTTAAATACATGCAGGCAGAGATTTAAAATTAGAACAGAAGCAAAATAATTTTTAATAGCTACGTTGGAACAATGCACACTATAATTTGCTTTCTCCCTTCCCTCCCCCAATGACACAGCTATCCTCAGGTGCCAAAATGATGTGTTTTTTTAATAAATAAGGATAGTATGAAGGGCGGGTGATTTACTGTAATTCAAAGTCAAGTTGATGCAGCCTTATGCAAAAGATAGCCTTATGGAAGGGAGCCTTGGAATAAGGCTGCTATGTATTATTTTTTAAACTCCCGAATCTTATTTCTTTGCAGCTCTGCAAATACTTTTCAATCAAAATGTATTTTTTCAGGCATTTTTTTTTCATTTATGAAAGGTATAACACATACAGGATTAAAAAGTGAACGCACATTTGTTCATTTCAGCAGAGAGTAGTAGTAGTCTATTTTTAAGTTAGCTCTATCATGGTTTTATAATATGCATCCCAATTCACCATTCAATATTTTTTTTTAACAAAATAGCTGAATGATACCAGGCTAACACTGTAAAATAACACCCTCAGCTAAACCTGATCCAGTACAGTTTGCTCAAGGAATAGTAATTCTTTAACTAACTGCCTGTGTCTTATGAGACACAGACATTTTAACTTTTCTTGGTCCAGCTGGAAAAATGGGCATTTCAAATCAGAAATACGATATATATGTTCTTAGTAGGAATTCTAGAATGAAACTATCTGAAATATTGTACATGGAAGATTTACAAGGCATTGTATTTGTTTTCCTTTAACACAGAACCGCTTTCATTAGTGGATAGCTTAGGTGGGTGGTTTACCTGCATTTCAAAGGGACTGTATTATTGTATTATATAGTAAGTCATTGCCAAATATCATTAACAGAGCCCCTCCACTGTTCCCCTCCCCCAGACATACACAAAGCCCTCTGCTTAAACAAATGCCTCAGTAGTGTAGTCTATCTTTCTCATGCTGGCAGGTATTAACACAATTATCCCTCAGTGGGATTGCTTGCATGCGTAAGTGATTACCAATGTGAGTAAGGATAGTACAAGTGGTCCCTTAAAATGTATTGTTAATCAGTCTTCTTTAAGAAAAAAGAAGTAAGAAGGGAAGGCTATAGGGTAACCAGACAGCAAGTGTGAAACATCGGGACAGGGGATGGGGGTAATAGGAGCCTATATGAGAAAAAGACCCAAAAATCGGGACTGTTCCTATAAAATAGGGACATCTGGTCACCCTAGAAGGCTATCAAATCATGAGGCAATATAAATAATGCATTCACTGTTACACAGCTCCTAGGTCATAATTCTGAAGACTCATTCAGTCTAACTGGCTATTGTTGCTGTTCAGAGTTTGTTAATCTTTTTTTTATATTACCAAGAATGCATTCACCCTCAGTTTAACAGTTGGGTTGCACTTCCATCTATTGGTTGATTAGGACCCTAACATTATACTAGCCATCTTTTAACACTCTTTGCTTTTGTCACTAAGGGTTCACTTTCCTTGTATTCCTCTTCACTATAGAGGAAGTTCTGCATGCACGAGAATGCAAGACTGGCCCTGTTGAGACTACTTTTCTTTGTTTGACTTCCAAGACTTTGATATCTAACCAGCAATGAAGAATAGCTCCTTATTAGTACAAGGCATGGAATGGCAGAACACATTTTGTTGGGCAGGCTGGTCCTTGGAAGATTTACTTGAATTTTATAAGAGAGAGGAGAGGTTTTGTGGGAATAATGAGGAGCAACACAAAGGACTGAAGCATTGGAAGAGTCAGAGGCAGTTTTATGGAACTGTAGGGTCCCAAGCAAGAGTCCAGAGGATTTGGTGGGGGAAGGGAGAGAAACTCGGGTTCTAATAATTATTTTCACTACACCACTAATGTACTAGGTTCTTTACAGGGAGATGTGAAGACAAGGTCCCCACCTGGAAGACCTCACAATCTGAATAAACAACGTGCAAGTAGATGGTGGGTTACCTTGCAGTTCTGATGCTGGAAAGGAAATTGTTTACACTGCAGAGAAAACACCAATGTTTTTAACAGGTTTCAGAGGGATAGCCGTGTTAGTCTGTATCAGCAAAAACAATGAGGAGTCCTTGCGGCACCTTAGAGACTAACACATTTATTTGGGCATTTGCTTTTGTGAGCTAGATCTCGCTTCATCAGATGCATAGAGTGAAAAATATATAGGCAGGTATATATATTACAGCAGATGAAAAGATGGGAGTTACTTTACCAAGTGGGGAGGAAGCGGTAACGAGGCCAATTCAAACAGGGTGGATGTAACCTATGAACCCTGTTGGGGAATAGGCTACATCGGGGGTGGGAGAGGCAAACTACACCCTGCGAGCCACATCTGGCCCGCAGGCCCCTCCTAACTGGCTCCTGAGTTCCTGGACAGGGAGGCTCCACGCGGCCCCTCCCCTGCTGCCCCCCTACCTCTGCAGTCTCAGCACGCTACACGGGCAGCGCTCTGGCCTGCGGCTCCTCCCGGGCAATGCTGCAGCAGCATGGCTGGTTCCAGCGGCGCTGCACGCTCCTGGGGCGCAGCATGGCTGGTTCCGGTTGGGCCGCGCGGAGCCAGACACGCTGCTCTGAGCAGCGTGGTAAAGGGACCAGGCCGGGGCCAGGGGTTGGATAAGAGGCAGAGGGTCCCAGGGGGCAGAGGTTCTGGGTGGGGGTGGGGGTCAGGGGACAGGGAACATAGTGGGTTGGATAGGCGTGGGAGTCCTGGGGATCTGTCAGGGGCAGGGGGTGGATGGGTCAGGGCGAGCAGGGAGGCTTAGATAGAGGGTGGGGTCCTGGGGGGTGGTTAGGGATGGGGAACCTCTGTGGGGGGGTCAGGGGACAAGAAGCAGAGGGGATTGGATGGATCAGGGTTCTGAGAGAGGCAGTCAGAGAGCAAGAAGTGGGAGGGGGTCAGATAGGGATGGGGCTCAAGCTGTTTCGGGAGGCACAGCCTTCCCTATCCAGTCCCTCATATAATTTTGCATCTGCAGTGTGGCCCTCGAGCCAAAATGTTTGCCCATGCCTGGGCTACATCCACTCTGTTTGAATTGGCCTCGCTGGTGCTGACCCCCGACTTGATAAGGTAACTCCCATCTTTTCATGTGCTATAATATATATACCTGCCTACTGTGTTTTTCACTCCGTGCATCTGATGAGGTGGGTTTTAGCCCATGAATGCTTATGCCCAAATAAATTTGTTAGTCTGTAAGGTGCCACCAAGACTCCTCTTTGTTTATTCTTGACAGTGAAGACCCCCGCCTCTCCCCCCTGCGAAACAAAAGGGAAAAAACCACTCTAGTTCTGAAGGCCAATGCTGGGAGAGTGCAGTTCTGACCCCTCTCTGGAAGCCATGTTACTGAAATAAAGTGAGCAACTACAGCAGCCCAGTTACAACATTTGTGTAAAACACTAGCAAAAATGAGGCAGAACTGTATTTGAGAATTGACTGTTTATTGTATGACTTTGGAGATGTATCCTCTTCTAATTCTCATCTAAAAATATTGAAGATATTTGGTGATTGGCCTCCTATAGATACTTTAGACCAGAAGTTCCTAGATCATGGTCCTAGAGCACTTGCTGATGGCTCCTGAAGACCTGGCTAATCACATGGTGCTGGCTCCTTCTCTTGACTTCCTGCTGTGAAGACAGCTAAAAAATATGTTAAATCCTTTCCTTGACTTACTTGGGCAGATAAGCAATTGCTATGGTTGCTACAGAATGTTTGTGATCACAAATAGGAGGAGAAGTCATCTATGAGAGTATAATTAGGAGGAGAGGTGATCCATGAGATAATCTCTGTATTATTAGTGGTTCACACTAAAACATTTGGGAACCTTTACCTAGAAAGCAAAAGAGACTAGATGGAGCACATAGGTGCAAATGTTGACGCCTGAGAGAAAATTATCTTTGTGCTCATTGCTACAGCCAGACCCTACCAGACAGAAAGAGAGAAAATAGGGGAAGATTTTTGTTGCAAACACCCGTTTCTGACGGAAGTCAGATTACTGTGCTTGTGATGAATAATTATGGCTAAATCATTATCTCAACAGACACCAGTGGACATGCACTGAGGTCAATGGAGTTACTCTATGTCTGTGTCAGTGTAAATGAAATCTGAGTCTAGCCATTGCCAGTGAAGTCTAGACATTGACTATTTATGCCAACAGGGTGTGGTAGGAGGAAAGAGGTTTCTTAAGATTTTGCTTGATCCATACACCATAAATAGTTGATTGATTAATTCTTAAGAGAACTCTTTTAGTTCAGTGACTAGAACCTTCCTCATGGATTTGCTTTACCATTTACCTAGCAGGTATCCCTATAGACCAATAAAATTTGGCTGGAAATATCAAGGGTTGTGAGGATAATTTATCCATAATTAGGAAACAGGTCTTGGCTTTACTACAGTTTCTTGATTCCCAGCAAGAGAATTAAAATGTTCCCCCAAGAATCATATACTACACTCCCAGTATGTACGACACGTTTTGGATACTTTGACTGAACTACCTGAGGTCACTTTTTGGCTCCAGCTTACTATTACACCTAAGCTGTTGAAATCTCTGTAGTTGCCATTTACAATTTTATACTGTGAAAAGGATAAATAAATAAATAACACAGATCAGTGAGATATGAAGGTAAGTAAGAAATTCATCTCCTTGATGAATTGGCATACGTGGCTGGTTTTCTCTTGTCTGAGCAACGACAGTGCAAACTCTAAATAATAAACAGCCGAGTCACTCTGATCTGCCAAATAGGAATAAATATACTATGTATATTATATGTACTGATAGGATTCAATGGCAGCTGCTGGTGGTATTTGTAATTAGAACTCTATATAGAATATAGATGTTTTAGAGAAATGGTGCCAATTCTAAAAGATTTGTGTGGGCTACAAGTGCTTGTACTTATTATTATTATTTTTATTTGTTAATAACTTATTATGAAAAACTGGTTTTAAACGTTCTGTGAGCGTTTGTCCCTTTCTTATGTTGCTGCTTATACTATTAAAACAATAGAGAATGTAAAATTATTTTGATGTGAACCGAAAAAGATTTTTCATAAAATTTAACATTTTTATCAGCTTTGGTTTTGTGGTCTACTTGTATAAATGTAATTTATTTTAGCATTTAAAAATACATTTGCTTGTTTCTTGGTTGTCTACATCATGTTATAGTTGATGTTTATGTAGAGTCAGGTACTTTTTGAACACTATTAAAAAAATCCTGTGATATGACTTAAACTTTGATTTTTTTAATAAGACGTTTGTCACATGTTTTTCCATGGATCAAGTGAGCCAGCATACTAACCGTTTGAGAAAATGTACATCCAACATTCTGCAAAGGGCTAACCCCTCCTCCGCATAAACACACATGCACACAATCATGCATAATTCACAAGGGTGGGTTGGTTTATCTCATTTATAATTAGCAATGTAGGCCCTGTTCCATAGATTCAGTCATAGATTTTTAAGTCCAGAACAAACCACTATGACCATCTAGTCTGACCTTCTGCATAACACAAGCCATAAAATTTCACCCAGTAATTCTTCTATTGAGCCTGCATTGTGTGTCTGAGTTTGAATATATCTTTTAAAAAGACATCCAGTCTTGATGTAAAGACTTCCAGTGATGGAGGATCCACCACAGCACTTTGTAAGTTGTTCCAATGGTCAGTTACCCACACTCTTAAAAAAGTTGTGCCTTGTCTCTGCTCTAGCCTGAATGAATCTAGCTTCAGCTTCCAGCCACTTGGTCTTATTATGCCTTTGTCTTCCACACTCTATTCCAAAATTTCCCTCTCCATTACACCAGTGCAAATCAGGAATAATTTCACTGAGCACGGTGGAGATTGATACCAAAACAAGGTAGGCTCCAGTTCTTCTGAGCGAAACCTACGTGAGATGAGAATCAAGCCTGTTATTTTCTGAACAAGTTCTCATAAAGTCTGTTGCAGTTTTCTCTTTGCTTCTTAAGGTTGAAAGGGAGGGTTTTCAATGGCATGAAGGGCATGTAGGCCCTCAACTCCCATTAAAAATCACCCAGCTGCCCTTTGTGTCTTTGTTCATCTCAAAAATTCAGATCTCACATTAGACAATTCCACTGCAGAGAGAAATTGCTTCCAGCAAAATGCATTGTCACATTTTAAGTTGTTTAAAAAAGCAGGAGAAATATAAGCCATGTCAGCCCCATGCAGTCGAGGGTATGCACATTTTATGACCCAATGGCTTATTTCGCTATTTTTCTTTTTTGCTATAATGTCTGGTAGACACACATTCTGTGGAACACTGCTTTACTTCTTTTTGTTGGCAAAAACCTACCTCCTTGCGATGGAAATCCTCTACTAACAGCTTTTCTGCTCCTGATTTGACACTAGTATTAACCGTGTGCCTCACTAGAGAGGCTAGTAAATGACTTCATTAATTTGAATCCTGTAATTATTCTAATCATAATAATATCAGAGTTCACCGCCCTTACATGGAGCCCATAGTATTATTGTGTGGTAGCACAAGGCAGTAAGAGGGGGGAGAAAGCATGCACTAATTCCCACTATCTGGATCACAGGAGCCGTGTATGGGGGAAAGTAGCCCCAGGGGACAGGTGCTGCATCAGTAGGCAGATCAGGGCAAAAGTGAGTGGAATCCTGGCTCCCCCTTCCCCAAACACCTCAGTCCTGCTGCTTGGTACTTCCCCCCAAAGTAAGAAGGAACCTGAAACATAGGTGATGAATCTCAGTGTCACCATGGCCCAGATCTTAAAAAGTATTTAGGCACTTGACTCTCATTGGTTTCAAGGGATCTTTAGGCACTTTTTAGGATCTAGGTCCAACTGCTTTCAAGTCTACTCCAGGACAGTGCAACAACATGACTCTTCTTGTGAGGGTCTTATGATGAAACCACTGTGGAATGCATTATGTATTAGTCATGGAGTCAGAATTAGATTTGATTTTTTCCAATAGCTGAATACTTTAGTGATGTATTTACATTTAGCCAGAGAAGTTCAATTTGTAAGCAGTATCAGAGGGGTAGCGGTGTTAGTCTGGAGCTACAAGACTCTTTGTCAATTTGTAAGCAGCATCTGGTTTTTAGTGAGGTCCTGTATTTTGTCTAATTTTCTAGCCGGTCCAAGCTGGTCAGGTCTCTTGGTCAGTATCACACAGTAACTCAGGAGTTCCACTTGGCTTCAAACACTCCATGTCCGCGCTTCCCGGTAACTTGTTGACTACCAGACCACATGGCTGCCTTAAACAACAGTGAAAGGACGTCACTATTTCACTAGTAAATATTGCCAGTTCTTTCCAGACACAAGTCAGCAGGTCTGCTCTCTGGAGGGAAGTAGGGACTCCAGGTAAATCTGGAGCTGCCAGGAAGGAAGGAAACAGTACAGGTGATAGGCATCCAACAACTTTGCTATAAGAAAGGCAGCAACAACACACGCTCCCCTACCTTGTCCTGCCAGTGTTCACTCACATGTGACCTGAAGGAACTGCCTCAAGGAATGAAGGGCTAATTCAGTCTCTGAGACCATTCTATCCACCAGAGAGTGCCAGCAAGCCTGCTAGGGGGAGTTACTCAACCAGTGCAGCAGAAATGAGCTCCAAGATGTCTCCATAAAAGTGCTGCTGCTTTGGGGCCTCCTGTATTTGTGTTGCATGTATCAAATAAGTAAGTTGTACAGAGCCATAGTATTAAACTACACTATGTGACACAAATTAAAGCATTCATTGAATGAGTTAATAACAGAGGATTAGAGAACTTAAACGACATAGGCAATGCCGGAGAGAGATGTTTAAGATTTGAAGAAAGATAAGAGTGCCAGTTAAGCAGATGGATAGAAGGTGGTTCTTTCAGATGGCAGGAACATGATGACATTGCTGGAGAGACCAGAGAGGGAGGGTAGCTGCTATATGCAAAGAGAGCAGGGAGAGAAGTAAAGATAGACATGCTCCAGACACTGGGCTTGGAGTAAGACCATGAAACATTCTGAGAAGAGAGAATTTTTTAATTTCATCCTGAAATTAATGGGGATCTTGTAGAGGTGTTTGAAGACATGGGTGATGTGGTCACACTCCTTGGTACACATGAAGAACTGCAAGCTGCATTCTACACTTGCTGACGCCGGAAGATCTAGGATTTGGGGAGCCACAGAAACAAACAGTCTTGGAGATGGTGTCCAATCATTGGAATGTGTTGACAGTATTCTAAACTAGTGACTGGAAGACATGCCAATGAAGAACAATTCAGGGTCAAGGCTCTGGAGACAAATAGCGGGAGTTCTGAGCCCAGGAGGGAGATACCAGAGGTGGAGAATGGGTTCTGCATTCTAACCATTTGTGTGACACCACAAGCAAACAAAACAAAAAATCACACAAGCCAAATGACCTTGTGGTTAAGGTACTGGACTCTGGAACTCACGAGATGAAGGTTACATTCCCAGGTCTGTAAAATTAAGGTAATAAATCTATAAATGAAATGTCAGCCCAAGACAGGCAGAGGGGAGATGTCAAAATAGAAGTCATAAAATGGGTGAAAAGAGACAACAGGTCAGACATACAACCTAAAAGTAGTACCTTAAGAGTAAGAGTTGAGATAAATTGACTCAGAAGGAGAAGGGAGATAGAAAAAAGGAGAGTCAAAAATAGACTCTTGAGATGCCCTTAAGAAGAGGTGGAAAAGAAAAGCTATTGCCAGACCTAGGGAATGGCTTGTTATATAAGAGTAGAACCATGAAAGGAGACAGCCAAAGATTCCTGCACTAGAGGGTCACATGAAAATGGAATAGTGAATAGCATTGAAGACTGTACTGAGATCAAGCATAATGCAGATGGAGGAGCTGTCAATAGCAGAGGGGAGCTCATTAACTACCCAAAAGGAGACTGATTTCCATGCCATAGCCATATGGCAACCCAGAGAGAAATCTGTCAAGGATTGTGTTCAGTGTAAACTGACTGCATTTCCTCCTAGAGTATCTTGCTCTCTTGGCTTGCATGATATTTTCACTGCTATCGATTGGCTAAAGAGGCACTGGATAATTATGCAATTTCCATCTAAAATCTTAGACACACGTTAGAGCAGCAATATTTAAAATAAAAGGACTTTTTTCAGCAGATCAGCCTGGCATATCTGGCTTAGTACAGCTTGCTAAAGATTTTTAACAGTGTCAAACCTCACCCATATGTGAGTACCATCTGTTGAAATGCTTTTGGGCCAAATGGCAGGTGCCACCAACCTCCATCTTAAAACAATGTGATGGAGTATCTTGGTTTGTGCCAAGGTTACTTACAAATCACTCCCACTGCCTTGAAACGAGCACTGTGAGGCAGTAGGAATTATGACTTCACTTTGGTACAAGATACTATGCATCATGGCTGTGCTGCTATTTCAAATGGAAAAAGGCATCTGTTCAGATGGGGGCAAAGCACCGTGGCAACCCAGTTAACACATATGTAGCTTCAATGACTTAGAATTCCCTAGTCTATAATGAGCCTCCACAGGACTAGAATGGAACATGGCTATGGGGGAGTCAGCATTCTACTATAAATACTCAGAGAAATCAGTGCTGAGCTCTCTATCAGTTCTTTACTAAATGTAAAGGTTGAATTTAGTCAAATGGTGCATGCATTTCTTACTACTAAACAAACCTAAGTAAGGTTGTGCAGAAAATTCAAACTCTGCTGCAATGGATTATATGACTAGGTAGTAAACTATCTTTTTTATTATCCTTTGGGTATCTGCTGATGAGAGCACATAAGATAGTGGGTTTCCAACCCCTTTGTTATCCTTTTACTATCTTGGGCAGACAAATCGACCACACAGTGGCAGACAGGGGTATTTCATTATCTGATTATTCATATTGCACTACCAGCAATTGTCTTGAAAATAGACCTGGAAGTCCTTGTTATCACACTTCTTGAAGGAAAATGCAGTCAGGGGAGCACAGAAAAAGAATCAACAACATTATATTGGGCAAGGCAGAAACAGAGGAGCAATGTAAATTCAGAATACTACCACTGAACTCACTGCTCATCTGTGTTATTTTGCACTAGAATCTGGTCAAGAGAGTTCAGATGAACCCTAACAGGAGATCCAGGTACAAAGCTGCCTAGAAAACAAATATGGAAACAGACAGTCATGGAGGCTGACACAAGACTTGCTGTTTTATGGTTAGGTATTTTGTTTTTTCAGCTTCTATATTGGCTCATTTTCAATGTTGACCACTTTTTTGCCATGACTGTTCCCTTAAAAGTTTATTTGAATTGTTCATTTGAATTGTGGCTGACTAAACTTGATCAGAAAGAGGTCATTTAAAAAAATAAACATAAAAGTTAAAAATTCAGGCAAACTGTTTTTTAAAAAGCCTCATTTACCATTTTCACCCTCTCATTATTCATCTCTCCTCTTGTTTATTACCTTCATAAAAAAAAGGGCCTATCACTACTATTCAACTTAATAACTAAGGGAATGAACCAAAAGTGGTACAGGCTGTTGTTGACAGTGAACACTAGGAACAGGAAGTGAACTAGGAACAGGCTCACAAAGAGCCTCTTTAAAGAAACCTTGCCAGTTCTTCAACAACTGCAGCTGGTGCTGTTTTCTTTTGGTTGTTTTTAAAGTGAAAAAATAGAGGATCAAATCCTGGTTCCCATGACGTCAGCAGGAGTTTTGCCTCTGAATTAATGGAGCAGATAGCCCAGAATCTGTTTAGTTTGGTAGCATGTATCCATAGGCAGGTGTCATGCTTCCATTAAACAAGATGACTGTTTTCTTCAGTGCTCTCTTGCACCTATGTGAAGACTGAAGCAAGCCAGCACTATGCATTTCAAAATTATTTTTTACACTTTATTTTCCTTAGTGATATTTTTTGTAGAGACCTGCAATGAACATTTTAATTCACATGTGCAGTTGCAACATTAAAAACATAGATTCACATATTGGGCTCACTAAATGCAACATAGCATGTATGTTCCATGACTACAAATGGGTAATCAGGACTTTGCCAGGCTCTGCAATTATTTAGTGCTTAGACCCTCCTGACAATATAGTTCATGGCTACAGTTATTGCCTCTCCTGAATAAATTATTTGTCTTACTTAGAATTCCTAGTTCTGGTAGATGCAAAGTTGAGTTTCACAGCACTGTGTGTTAAGCACTACTACCTTCTGTAATGTCTGCTGTCTTTGTCTCATCACCAGTCCAAATGATTCTCCTACAAGTTCAGTCTAGATCCCAGCTCTGAAGCTACCTTGCATTCAACCTGCTGTCTCTTCAGAAGAGCCCAACAGGCTCTACTAACACTAACACTAGATTGGCAGAGGAAGGAAAGACAAAGCTGCATACGCTATTTATAAAACCAAAGGCTCCAGTTTAATTTTGTGATACATTGGGAGGAATAAATGCCTGGCACGACATGCGAACAAGTAAGTAATATAACTTTAATTCAGATCAAAGTAAATTTGAAGAGATGTTAAATAGCCTTTGCACCTGCTCTTAAATCCCATTGGCAAAAATTGTAAATGTCCCTACTTTGTTGGTAAGAAGACACTCATGAAGATTCTTCTTCTGGAACTTTATCTAGTAGTGAGCAGCCTAAACAACAGTTACACCAGTGGCGGGCAATCTGCGGCCCGCAGGGACATGCTGGCCGCTGCTTCCCGCAGCTCCCATTGGCCGGGAATAGAGCTCAGCAGCCAATGGGAGCTGCGGGGGGGCTGTGCCTGTGGACGATCAACATAGCAAAGTGTCTCGCAGCTCGCAATCAGATTACCCTGATGGGCCACGTACAGCCTGCGGGATGCAGATTGTCCGCCAGTAGTCTAGTGTTATCAGTAGAGCTGGTCAGAAAATGTGAGGGAGCGGGAATGGGGCAGAGAATGTCCATGGACAAAGTTTTTGGTGAAAAATCTAAACTCAAAATATTTGGGCCACAAATTAAAATATTTCATTTCTGAAATATTGCCCTGGTACCTCATGCTCCCATTCTCCTCTTTAAGCCAGGCTTCCTCGTTGGACTACATCTTCCACAATGCACCACAGTCTGTCCTCCTCGTAAGGGAAGGTTGTACACCATGAGAGATGGACTGCGGCTGGAGACCCCAGCATATACAGAAAAACAGGAGCTCAAGGCAACCAAACAGGAACTCCCATGAGGCACTGCAGAAGCATTTCAGAATAGAAATAGTTCAGTTTTCAAACACTCAGCTTTTTTGACAAAAATTTCAATAGTTTCCATGGAAACCAGACCTTTTTTTTAAAAGTTTTGTTTTATTGAAAACTCAATTTGCTGTTGAAAAAACAGTTCTCACAGAAAATTTCCAACCATTCTTTGTCTTCACCCCTGTGCTCCTCGGTACACGGGAGTCTGATCATACGCACATTTAACTTGCACTAATTCAACTATGTGAGCTCGGCAAAAAATAATAATAATAAAAAAAAGGTTTAAATAGTGCAGGTGATTCTGCCCGCCATTCCACTCAATGAGCGTATGCCCCGGAGTGAGCATGAGATGGGAGACACGAATCTGCTGTTCCCAGTATGGTACTCAGTTCCCATGTGCTTCTCATAGTGTGAGCATTTCATCACACAGAGTGTGATTCTACTATACAGTAGAGTTTAAAGATACAGTATGTATTTTTTGGACAACATGGTCCCTAAACGCAAGCCACCTACTTCATCCGGTGCTCAACAGAAGAAACAGTGATCTGTTCCAATGCTGGAGGAAAAACTGGCTGTGTTGGCCTTATTGAGAGACGGTATATTGGTCTCCAATGTGACGCGTAAATAAGGCCGCAACGAATCTAGCAACGAATCCATCAAGATTCGAGAGAGAGAAATTTGTCAAGCTGTGGCATCAAGTGCTCCAATAACTGCTAAGGTGATGAGCCAAGTGCATGATAAGACTTTAGTGAAGACTGAAAAGGCATTAAACTGATGGCTGGAAGACATGAACCACAAATGTGTGCCTATCAGTGGCAACATGGTTTCCCGACCATTGACAAAGAAGTGAAATGCATTGTTCAGGTGGCCAGGCAAGTGGGTGGTGATGGCTTCGTCAACATCTTGAGGAATTAATTGAGGGCCATAGAGGAACATTGACTAACGAAGAGTTAGAGGAACTGATAAAATCACCTACAGAAGACGAAGATGATGATGACAAACAGGAAGAGCCAGTAAGTTGGAATCTTCATAAATTTGCTGAAGTGTTCCAAGCAGTGAAACACTTGAATGATTTAATTTGTGAATACAATTCCTCTATGGAACGAAGCCTCAAAATCACATGAAGTAATACAGATGATTTGAGACTGTACCAAGAAATGTTTGAGAAGCTCAAGAGAGAACAGTGACAGCTGCCAATCACGTTTTTCAAGAAAAAAACAACCAGCAGCAGATGAGCCTACACAATCAACTTCTCGAGCTGAACCAGAGCCAACCACTTCGTCTACGACTTGCTCTCCATCACCCAAGCCTGACCCACTGTCTCCTGGATCAACATCGAGTCCTGACGAACCCCCAACAGTGTTGTCAGGGGAAGAGGAAGACTAAACACTGGAGTGTGTACAGTACAAGACTAGCAAGTATATCCAGAATGAATGGTGAGTGTTCAGGTTTACAGTACTGTACTGTTTTCATTTTTTATTCTTTCATTCTTCTGTCTCTCTCTCTCTTTTATGTAATTAAAATACTGTAAAATTATATTTTGCATATGTACTCATTATGATATACTGTACCTTACTGTATACATTATACATTTATACATACATAGTACTGTACAGGATTGTATACACAAAACTGTACTTTATGGGTGATTTAAGGGATTTTCATGGGTAATATTGACCGTATGCGATTTTCGCCTTATGTACTGACTACGAACCTAACCCCCGCATAAGATGCGACTCCACTGTACTAGGTAGAAACTCTAGAGTGGAGGCACCAGGGACCATATGTTAACCCATCTCCTGTATAAACATTCAGATCCAGGTTTTTGTGTTGTATAGCTGGGAGGCACTATACATAGATCATGGTCTTTTTTTCATATGTGCTGGTGACAAGCAGCTTTTGCCCAGCTTGAAGCATTTCCTTACACAGGCTTAAATATAAATATATATCGTTCCCAATGCTGCAACAAAACTAAAATCAAACTCTCTCCGGTAGTCCTATTTGGTTTAGTCAGCTTCCCACACAATGCAATTAGAGCTGTCAACCAGTGGTGCTGCTGAGAATAGGGAAAGGAGAAGAACTACAATGGCCCTGCCAGAGGAGCCAAGATTAAGGACTAAGGGAGGAATGCATGTTCTTGCAGGCATCTCCTCTGCAATGCTAACAACAATCTTCATACACTCTCAGGAGGCAAATTGAAAGGGTCGAAGTGTAGGGGCGTGGCAATGCAATTACTGGCAATATTACAGGCAATGGAGAGGGGCACTGAATTCCACAGGAGAGTTGTCAAAGGGGGTGGCTGTTACGTTTTCAGTGTGTGTTTGCAAACACCCACACAAAATGGATTCACACAGCAAATGGATTCAGACTCAAAGCAGCCCATCTCCAGTGGGCCCCTTCCCAACAGAATGCTTGTGACTCCCATGTATTACTCACCGGAGGGTTAAGCCAAGCTGGGGAGCACATCAACAGATATCAGGGGGCCAGAAATCACAGCCATTCTGCCTTTCCTAAGTTGCTAAATGGGAGATGGATCCCAGCTGGCTGAGCTAGAGCAGGGGGCAGCAGCAGTGGTGTGGGGCACAATATGGAAAAGACTGAGAATCACTGTCCTAGCCGACTCCAATATGTATACCTCCTTCAATTAAGACCTGATCTTGCTTCCATTGAAGTCCATGGCAAAATCCCCCTTTGGTGTCATGATGCAGGATCGGGCTTTTAATGAGTAAGATACAGAAGTTTCATAGCATTTTTTAAATTACATTTGTTTCTTTTTAAAAATTTATACAATTGTCACAAGCTCCGGGACAAAGGGAAATTTTGAGTGATACACACCACCAAGCATGTTGTTGCAGAGAACTCATCAATTAAAATCTGGCTTTTTCTGCTGGAGGAAGGAGCTGTGAATGAAATGGACGCATTATGTTTAAATCCCTTAAATCACCCATAAAGTACAGTTTTGTGTATATAGTCCTGTACAGTACTATGTATGTATAAATGTATAATGTATACAGTAAGGTACAGTATATCATAATGAGTACATATGCAAAATATAATTTTACAGTATTTTAATTACATAAAAGAGAGAGACAGAAGAATGAAAGAATAAAAAATGAAAACAGTACAGTACTGTAAACCTGAACACTCACCATTCATTCTGGATATACTTGCTAGTCTTTGTACTGTATACACTCCAATGTTTAGTCTTCCTCTTCCCCTGACAACACTACTTGGGGTTCGTCAGGACTCGATGTTGATCCAGGAGACAGTGGGTCAGGCTGGGGTGATGGAGAACAAGTCGTAGACGAAGTGGTTGGCTCTGGTTCAGCTCGAGAAGTTGATTGTGTAGACTCATCTGCTGCTGGTTGTTTTTTCTTGAAAAACATGATTGGCAGCTGTCACTGTTCTCTCTTGAGCTTCTCAAACATTTCTTGGTACGGTCTCAAATCATGTTTAAGGTCTTGATCCTTAACATTAAAATCAGTGGCAATACTGCCATGTGCTTTGGTGGCACATGGCAAATTTCATTTATAGGTTGGTAGCCTCTCAATAGGGCTCGGTTTTTTCAGCTTTGACATCAGTTACTTTATTTACAGTGAAATACCCCAAGCCCTCAAGTCAGTAAGCACATGTCTTAAAAATGTGCTTAACTTTTTAGCTTACTCAGGACCCTAGTCTGATTTGGCAGCAGAGGCAGAGGGGCTTTGCACCCTCCAGAACAAGCACAGTATAATACCGTGTAAATTCACACTGAGGCTTGTGCATTATAATGAAAGTTTATGGAAATGACCACAGAGACCACTGCTCAGAATGTGTCCATCATCCCCAAGATGCCTGGTCTACACAGGATATGAGGTTGATGCAGCTACCCTCTAACTCAAACTGTAAAGTTTCATGCTGTTAGCTCTGGAGCTCCAAGTTCCAGTTCCCAGTGACAACTATAATGCTGGTTATTACATATACAAATAAACTAAAAATCATGTGGCACTCCCTCTTTTCAGGTTGACAGACCTGAATCTGAGATTGCGAGCATTAATGTCAGAAACCTTTTGAGCAAACCTGGAGCCCAGTTTTGAACACCACCTGGACATTATGGAGTTGCATCGAAATCCTTCAATGTGCATGGGTTTACATGGCATTTCAATGCAAAGCCAGGAGCAAGCCAGCAATTCTCATCAGGTCTTGTTTTGAGTTTCAGGGTTCATTCAAATATGAAAAGCAAAGAGAAATTTGGTGGTGGTTGCGGAGTAGTGGGCTCAACCCCCACATGGATCAAAACCAGAAAGAATGTTCCCATGTGTCCCTCTGCAAACAAAAGCCCACTGATGGTCACAGCGGTCTAGTAACATTTGGACACCTTCCTCTGTTTTTCCTTGTGGGTTAGGTGAAGTCTCTCAGATAGATCATCCAGTCATTAAGGTAGTAGTTGGGAGAGTTGGGTTCAATTCCTGGCTCTGCCACAGTTTTCCTATGTGACCTTCGGCAAATTGCTTAGCTTTTCTGGCTGTTTTCCCTGTCAGTAAAGTGGGTATACCATACTTCCCTGCTTCAAAGAGGTGTTACTCCAGCAACATGCACAAGATAGGGCAAGCGGGAGCATGGGTCTCCCCAATAATCCGCAGGGGCATGGAACTCCTCTGGCCCCGGGGCTCCGGTAGGAGCTGACAGCTCCTCCTGCCCGGGTGACGTGGCAATGGGAGCGAGCTCCTCCTGCCCCGAGGCTGCAGCGGGGCACAGAACTTCTCCAGCCCAGGGTGGGGGAGGAGATCTCTCTCCCCACCACAGCCCCAGGGCCAGAGGAGCTCTGTGACCCCACCACTGCCAAATACTTATGGCTATATTTATTCAGCTGCTGGTGCCCGGGCGCCTGGATTTTGATTGAAATGGTAAATGTACTGCTCTTTAGTGCTAGGCATGGGATATAGGTGCCTCTGCTGATATGGTTTAATGTGTATACTATGTGTGTGTTTAACGTGCCCCCCGCCAAAAGCAGTCACATTTAAATTCCTGCGCATGCCCCTGTGTTACTCTGAGAAATACAGCACAAATTGTGAGGTGCTCGGGTACTGTAGTAACAGGGGCAGCATGTGTATCTAAGCTAGATAGTCGGGTCTTTGGGAATTGAGCCAATAAAGCCTCTTCTCCTCACTCATGAAATGGCTTCACCAGCTTTGTGTGAGGAAAGCCAGCAGGATTTGGCCCATATTGGCCATTCCTAAAGCCTGTTGAGTTGGTAATAAAAAAATCTAACTGCAATTAGTGCTATATATAACTGTATTCTTGAGAATGATTTGGTACGGCCTTGTCAACCGAGGCCAAGGGCTGACAGTCCTTGATTGTATAGCTGCATTTTCCCACAGTCTGATGTGTTCTAAAGATGTTCTTTGTGCAGGTGCTAGAAGTGACTGGTTTGCTTTATTTTGTTATTTATTCATTTTTACTATTGACTCAGCAGGAAAACTCTTTGAATTGCCCATTTTGTTTGCTTCCTTGTCTTCCTTTATTACTGCCTCAGAAAGCAGATCAATGCCATCTGATGTTACATTTCAGCAGCGTGTCAGTGTGCTTCATGGTACGTGACAGAGGGAGTGTGTTCTCTACACAAAGAAATAGGTTTAAGTGGGGGGTGGGTTGTCCTCCTGCCCCTGGTCGGTGCGCACTGCCCACCCAGTCATCAAAAGAAAGGCCACTTAATAAGTCAAATATAATTTCAGTTTTTCATGATGTGTTGTTTTTTCTCAGAATATTTCTCTTTGTTAATTGTCAGTTTGTATTTGACTGACAGAATAAGCTTTCCAAGAGTCAAGCCATAGTGATAGTGTTTATAATGCTGGGGTTTTGGCATTTTCAATGACTCATTATATTTGTACTTTGGTGACTTGTATTTTTATATTAAACCTGTTCTATAACAGAAACACAGCTGAATTCCTGAGAATGAAGTCCTACGGATTTGAACAGAAAAGGATTACTTATGATAATCATAGCATATGTAATAAGCATGATGCTAATGAGGGAAATGGGATTCAAATTATTTCCCTGAGAGGGCTTTTGCCCAGGTAACCAATCACTACATGACATGTTTTGGAGGCCCCAGGTGATGATCCAATCACAAATATGTTGCCTTTATTCTCCTCAAGTAAACAAAATTGCTGATTTTTAATAGCAAAGGTAATCTGTGGGGATGGAGCATGGTGGGTAAATCAGTCCCAAGGAAGGGGAAAAAAATGTGAATAGTACATGATGGGATGAAGCAGTTCAGTGAAAACATTTCCTAGCCCTGAGCTTGCCAATACTAAGGAAAAGCTGACCCATCAGTTGTGAGTAATCCAAGAATAGACTAGACAAGATGTTCAACAGTATGAAGGAGGGAATAATTCTGTATTGACAGGAAGATGACTCAGATGCCCTAACAGGTTTTTCCCCACTCTAATGTCCTTCGTTGTGTTTCCATTGGGGAAAAAAAAGGTGTGTTATTATATCATTAGTTAATGCCAAGTAAATTCCTAGTGGAGGCAAAGCACGGGTAGTTTTTTGCTCCGTGTAGCTAGTTGAGATAAAACCAAGCTAGGTGGTATAGTTGACCTTGATTAGTTTCATCGAGCTAAATCTTACCTGTGCCTTGTCTCTACTAAGGTTCTACATGAATTTTAGCTATCTCCTTTATCTGCACTTCATTTGCCTTGATTCTGTGGTCCAGTATTCCAATCCACTATACCAAATCCTGTATTCCAGAGCCTTTGCTTTACCATATCTAATCTTCCCATGACACCAGCAACCTGGCCAGGAATTCTCGTTCCATATAATGTGCAGAACCTCAAAAGCTCTCAATAAAAAATCTTTTAACCAAAGACTTCTCAGGTTTGTGTATTTCCAAATGCTCTTACTTAAATCTTGAAATGCATGTCAGTGATGTTAAAAGTACACCCCACTGTTATTCTAAACACTGAGGTGCATCCTGCTAATGGTCAGCTTTTTAAAAAACACAACATGTTTGTACAGCCCCTAGCACAATGGAGCCCCGATCCTGATTAGACTTTGGAGGCTCACACAAAACAAATGATCAGTTCTTATCAATTATTAGTATTATATGCCCAACTTCTGCCGCATACAAATCTAAGGCAGTTTTGATTGACACAGCTGCTGCATCCTGGCTGTGCTTGTGGATTAGAGCCTGGTCCAGCCTTACCCAAGCTAATTGATGGAAAAAACAGAGGGTTGGTGTTCATCTGTGGTCTCCAATAAATAGGGGGAAAGCTCCACAGCATCATTTGAAGGCAGCAGCAAAGGGAAAGGGGATGTCTAATTCCAGGGACCTACAGAATGACGTCGTAAAGAGCAAATGAAAACCAGGAAGGGTTTTCAGGTGAAAAAAATCATGCAGAGGGGAAATTTCTATCAATAGGGTTTTTTTAACACTTCTATTGGAAAAATGGAAAAGAAACATCTGACTGTATGTTGGTACATTTTCTTGCATTCTGACTGCTCTTTTTTAAACCTTGTGGCTGCCCTGGACTTGCAGCACAAACACAGCACCGGGCGAGGGTTTTATTAAGGCTGTTGGTAGAGCCCATTGATACTGGATCTCTGTACAACAGCAATCTGTTTACTGTGATAGAGGAGGGTCAGGGAGCTGCAGTAGAGTGCTTGAGGGGAGATACGTAAATTCAGAGCTAATTGAGGCGTGGCTCCCTGTGGACTAGGGAAGGTTGCAGGTTGATTGGAACACCTGCAATCAATTAAGGTCCTGCTAAGAACCTAATAAAACCCCCTGCTTCAGGCAGACAGGGGAGGAGGATAGGAGCTGGAGCAGTGAGCAGTTTGGAGGAGTTGGAGCAGTGAACAGTTTGGAGGAGTTGGAGCAGTGAACAGTTGGAGGAGAGTTTGGAACCAAGACCACCCAGACCCTAAGTAAAGAGACACCTGACCTGTGTAGAGAGAGGGCAGGAAGCCCCACAAACTGAATGGTAGGAGAGGGAAGTAGCCCAGGGGAATAATAGCTATTTCAGGTGGTTTACCGCTATCCTCAGGGCCCCTGGGCTGGGACCTGGAGTAGAGGGCGGGCCGGGGTCCCTCCCTCTCCACTCCCCCTCCTATAGGATACTAGTGGGGCAGTTAATACCCTATTCAGGGGCAAGAAATAGCTCCCTCAACCCCCCACAAGAAGAGAAAGCGCGGGACCCATCAAAACAGTGCCAGCAATTTGCCACACGACGTATAGTACCCCCCATTCCTGCAGTATGGGAGCACTTGTGTACAAACCTCGCACTAGCTGGGAAGGGTTAATAAGAACCTGGGCACTCAATTAGCCCTGCCCTACTTCATCTGCAAGCGGTGCCAAGCCTGGAGGGAGGTGTTGAAAGGGGGGACGTCCAGTTCAGCAGGAAAAAGGAGAGGAGCTTTTGTGCTAACCCCTTGAATAAAAGACCTGGCTGAGGCCAGGACCTATCTCAGGGCTATCTGAAAGAAGGCCCAGATTGGGGCTGGATGATGACCAGACTTTGCTAGATTCCAGAGCCGTCTTATTGGCAGGTAGATATGGCATTGGCAAGGGTCTCTTACATGTACTTTGTGCCTGGGACTATGGGTTTCTAACTTTGGGATCTGCAGGAAGGAGCTAGTGGAAAGAAGCAGAGACGGGCTGTGGTAGGAAGTGGCCCAGGGATGACAGGCTCCTTTGGCCGGAACCCAGAGTAGAGGGAGGGCCTGGGTTCTCCAGCTAGCCCACTGGCAAAGATAGCCTGGAGGACCTGGAGATAAGGGCTAGAAAACACGTCTGTTCTCAGGCTGAAGATCCTGTGTGCAGTTGCTGAGCTACGGAGACGTGGGTCTTGGTTTACATCAAAGGGATCAGACCTTATGTGACCTGACCAGAGAATTGAATCATAAGAAGAGGCACTGCAGGGCTGGAGGGGCTGTTGGCAAGGGCACCAGATGGCGAGAGCCTGCTATGCAACATCCAGCCACAAGGGCACATGAGTTAACAGCATTGACAGCACTTTACAAGCATTGTCTTCACAGTGTTGCCATGAAGCAGGGATATATTATTAACGCCATTTTATAGATAGGGAGATGAAGCACAAAGAGACTAAATGACTTGCCCATGATCACATAAGAAGTCTGGAAGAACAAGGAATTGATCCAGGTATCTGAGTCTCTGCCTGTTCCTTAACTATTTCTTGTGCTCATACAGTGATTAACACCCAGCTCTTTCCTCACTGACTGCCTGGTGCCTCTTGATGGGAACTGCTTTTCCCAGCATGCTTTTCTTCTAGAGCTGACCCTTTAAAGCTGGCAGAGCATCACAGCTCAAGTGCTAAAGAAGGTTTATTTGTGACTTGCAGCTGTATTATTTCTCTCCCCCAACACCAGTTAGTATTTGTTGTGCTGTCCCTCTCTTACTGCTGTGGAAATGGCACACTCTGCCCTGTATTTTATTTTATTTTGTAGATGCACTCAGAAATCAGTATATCCATGTTACAAGTCTAATCAATCACTCAATCGCCATGCAAGCACAATGCAGCATTCAGTAATTAGATCCTGGCATAGTAAATGTTTCTCCACATCTTGGTTCAAATTTTTCAGGTCGACCTGGCTTGCATGTGTAAACAAAGGAAATCAAATATTTAATAAATTCTCCAGTGGCCTTGATTTGTATCATGCTCAAGACTATTCACCTAAGAAGATGTCTGCTCTTTAGAGTCATTGTTAAGTGTCGGATGGTTTTCAGAGAGATTTAAATGCACTCATGCATTGTATCGTGTTGTGAAACTGATTTTTTTCAACATCTGTGAAGTTATTATCAGCAGACACGGATTGCTTTATGAACTGGTGCATCCTTTGAAATTGCATCTGCCATACTGTGTTAATGGAACATGTTTCAGTAGAGTGGGTGGGTGGTGAACCACACAGAGCTACTTAGCATTCATGGAGCCTTTTCTTTCCTCCCTTTCCAAAACAGTTCTTTAAGACTGGAAAAAGTGCTACAGAAGCTGTTTGGCTTCCAAAGGGGCAGCTGGGGATAACTCTGCAGTAAGTCTGGTGTAAAGAAACGACATTACACTGCTATTCACTAAACAGCATCCAAGGAAATAGAGAGAAACAATCAAATAAGAAAAAGGACTGGTTCTATGGAGCCTCTTCACTGGAGAAATATTGGAAGGAATGTTGCTTGATTGACATTCTTTGCTTTTATCCATAGGCCATATTTTTAGAGACAGACTCTAGATCAGGTTCTCAGTTGATGTTTGTTGGGTTAGGTCTATTGAAGTCAATGGAGCTAAACCAGTTTATATCAGCTAACAATCTGACCCAGTGTCTAATGTTATTTGTATTATTGTTGCACCTAAAGTCCCCAAATGAGGTCGGGGGTCATTGTGCTAGGCAATGTACAGACACATAGTGAAGTTCAGCCTTTGATGGAGCACAACTGCCAACATGCTAATCGCCTTAACCCTAGAGACAAAGAATCGAGACATGCGCTTTGCCATTTCCCATGGTCTTTCCCATGGTCTGATGCTCAGAGTGGGACTTTCCAAAGCTGTCCACTTTTAAAATGTTGTATGAGTGGAATAAAAATCACATAAATTGTGATGATATCCATCTGATCACTTGGCTGCCCAGTGCAAGTGAGTGGATCTCTTTTATAGAAATAATGTAGGGTTTTGCTGCCACTCAATTAACCTTTATTTTGAGTGTCACTGGCTACATCTTCACTTACTGTGGCACTTAGAATAGAGACACTGCATGCCCAGCTAGCATGAGTATAAATAGCAGTGTAGATGCATAGACATGGGTTAGGTGAGTAGAGCAGATTGTCCTACAAATACAAGCCAACTTTTACTTGTGTCTGCTGTTTATAGGATCCATGTCTTGGACTCTGTGTAGTGGAAGGGCCTAGGGTTGCTCTATCAGTCATTGGTAGAGTGGTGTGAGGCCGTAGAAGGTGACAAGGGCATTGAAGAGTCCTGAGAAAAGGGAGTAAGAACCACATGGCCCAAGACCTGATACAGGGGTTTGGACATTGGTTTGTTGGATTTCTTTTTACTCTTCGAGGGGTGAACTGAAATTGTGACCTGGCCAGAAGGCCAACTCTCAGGAAGCAGCGGACCACTGGAGGACCAGAGCTGCCATTGGCAGGGGCATCAGATGAGGAGAGAATTGCTACACCACGCCCAGCCATAAAAAGGTGCTCCAGGGTGAGTTACCCCTTTTACAGATGGACACGTCCTCAATTTTTACTCCATACCATCTACAGTCTGGGAACCTACTGAAGCTGATGTAAACAGTAGTCACTGTTTCTGTTGGCTAACTTATCTAGCTCTGTGTACACTGGTGGCTGGTACATCACTGAATAGAATTCAGCGTCTTGGGATTAGTATATTAAGCCCTATATAGCTAGGTCTTAAATACTTGAGTACCCTTTTTCTTAGACCCCCCCTCTCAGTCATTGTGATTGTTCAGAGCCGCTTTGCTCTAAGTCTATAGGTGTGGTTATAATTGGACTGGATGGGGGTGCTCGAGTCCTGGCCCCAGATACAGAATTTTCACGGGGACCAGGTCCAGCTGGCTGCCTTTCCACCATAACATAAGGCTCAGGCTCATCCCTGATTGCTTTTGGGCTCCCCTTTCTGGATTGCTGGGGATTTGTAATTGCTGTCACATTTTCACTCCTCTTCCCTGCGACTCAACCCTTTCCTCTGGCTGCTGTTGTATTTGTTCCTGGGCTGGGCGCTTTGCTGTGTACTGGGGATCATTGATACAGTATGTAGATTTTAATAGATGTATTCTATGGCCTTTAGATGCCTATAGGATACGGATCTATAAAAAGTATTAAATACAAATAAATATGTAGTAAATCACGGGTAACATTTTCAAAAGTGCCTAAGTGACATAGGAGCCTAAGTCACATTAAAAGACAGTGGGACGTAGGGTCCTAAGTGCCTAAGTCCCTTTTGAAAGTTGGACTTGGGCTTCTCAGTCACTTAAGGTTTCTCAGTTTCTGAGGGTATGTCCACACAGTAGCTGGGAAGTATAATTCCCAGCTTGGGTAAATGTACATGCTCTTGCATGCTAAAAATAGCAGTGTGGCCATGATAGCATGAGTGGTGATGTGGGCTAGTCGCTACCCAAGTACAATCCCACGTGAGGTCCAAGGCACAATTGGAATTACAGCTCCCAGTTGCTTTGCAGACATACCCTCCGTTGCTTTTAAAAACTTCCCCCATGTCTGTGCCCATTTACACAGAGAAGATCCTCTTTCCCTTGACAGAACAGTGTGTCTATACCCAGCTGTTGAATTATTCTTTTACTGAGGATGGCAACTACTATTTCAAAAGCAGCTCTGTCTTTTGTGTGTCTGTTTTCACTGTTAATTGTGATAATGCATAATGGCTTTATGATGTAAGTAATCCAAACATTTTCTGCAGGAATACTTCGCCATGTCACTGCTGCATGCATTTCCCTGGGTCAGTGGTGATGAATCATTTCATCTGTGGCAGTGTGTTATCTCACATCTTACTATCTCCATCTGGTGTTGCACATCTGTACTATCACTTTCACATGAAGCCTTGTTTGTGCTCTGTCAATCAGGGTGGGTGGAACCCACGCTCAAGGAATAATGCACACTAATAAAGCCATAGATCATGGCTGACCAACACTAAACTTCCTTTTATTTGTTCAGTCAAGATTTCAATATAACATCCCCTAGGAAAATACACAAACAGTGCTACAGTCACAGAACAGTGACAACTCGGAGTCCTTAGGAGGCTCTTTGGAGACTGCAAAATGTGATCTCAACCAGGACATTTTTTCCTCTAAGACATTTATTAAATATAAGTGTAAGCAAATGCAAACAGCTCAGCAAGCAAATAGCATAGAATCACACCTCTCTCTTATAAAGTAATTTTCATTGGCCAATCTCAAAGCACTTTATCAAGGGACATAAATATCATTATCCCCATTTTACAGATAGGGAGACTGAGGGACAGGGCAGTGAAATGACTTGCTAAGGTCACTCAAGGGGCAGCAGCAGAACTGGGAATAGAACCCAAATCCCCTGAATTCAATACTACAGTGTGCTATCCACTAGGCAGCCTTGCTTCTCTTTTACAGCTCACTTCCTGTATTTGCACATCTCTCTTGTAAGCAACAAATCTTGTCAGTATAATCCATACACTGAAATTAGAGTCTTACATTCAGAAGTCATCTTTTTTTATTGCTATTGCATGCTGTAATTAACTTTAGTGAGTACTGCATGTGTGCTACTGCCCTCTATTGAATGTAATGAGAACTGCTGAATTGTGTGCCATATACACTACAGTGCTGATACACTATTGAGATTCTCCATTAGCTAAAGACACTGGAGGTCTGTTTGTAGATGGGAGTTCTGGAGCAGGAAACAGATTGTAAACAGAAGGAGAGAAAGCAATAAAAGAGCTATTGGAATGAATGGTAAAGTTAAAGTAAACTAATAGCAATGAGTAAAATAACAATGGTGTGCTTTTTGCTGCTTTGGGATGTGTAAAGAAATCCTGACAAAGATTTTTTACCTTTGGAATCTCAAGCTCTTGTGCTCAAAAGTCAAAGAGACTCCTAGATTTTGAGCAAAAGGAGGCTCTCCATACTGTGCAGCAATATTAAGACTTTTGTAGACAAGATGATCCTGCTTGCTTTGAGTAGGTCTGAGGGAGCTTCCAGTGAGGAGTGGTGTATCTAAATGCACTGGCTTCCACTGGGAGTACTGGCCCCAGCTGTTGTAAATCCTGAATGAAGATGCCCCAGGCTACAAATTGCCTTAGCCAGTATTCCCTCTAATCAACTTTTCTGCATCTCAGACAGCAGGCTGGATGAGGGCAAAGGTGATGTTTTGAGCACAAATCCTTCCCCATTAATATACTTGCTTCCTCCCTTTCTCCCCTCTTTCACTCTCACTCCTCCTCCTTCACTCCCACTCCTTCCCCTGAACACAATCAATTCACAGAATCTTTGCTCTCAGGGCAAGATTCACCCTGGGCAGAGACCCAGCACAAAGGTGTATCAACCACTGAAATTCCCCTGCAGTCCCTGAAATAGGGGGCTAACTGAGACGTAAATGGTGAATCTGCCTTGTGCTGGCCCTCTGGGTGAATTTACCCTCAGTGTCTCTCCTGCCCACCCTCCTCTCTCCCCCTATTCCCTCTCACTCTTTCTCCCTTCCCAATTTCCTCTTCCCATTCTCCCTCATCATTGCTATTTCCTGCTGTGACAACACCAGCATTTTCTTCTGCTAAATTTCCCTCTGCATGAACCCCTCTCCCTAAATCTGGTTCCCTGCCTTCCATGACAGCCCTGCTCAGTCCCTCCTCCCTGCTTGGGTAAGACACCACCTTTGTGACAATGGGGAGGGGAGGACTTGCCCCATAATGTGTTGCCCCCCACCAATTCAGGCTGGCATTGGAATACGGCAGCAGCAGCCGTCCTGGGAGAGTGAAGTCAGCATCAGCGAGTCTATTAGATGGGTGCAGGGTATCTCTTTCCTTAGTGTGAAAAACAGCCTGAGGCCTGGTGACTCGCATAAGGAGAAATAAACAGTTTGTGGGAAGCACTCAACTCTGCAGAAGCCAGGTGTAATCATCAATGGTGCCTGCAGAACTCAGCTTACCTGTTACCTGCAATGGCCACAATTTCAAAAGTGACTTTAGGGGACTCAACTTGAGACACTGGATTCTTAGAGAGCCAGTGCCCAACGCTTAAAATTCAGTCTCCTTGAGATTGTCCAAAATCCCCAGTCACATTTGGAAAATCTTGACGAATGTGTCCAAACCTAGGAAGCAACTCTGGAGCGAATTGGTATTTCAGGTAGGCAGTGGAATTGAAAGGAACTATGTTCCTTGCTTTACTTTCTACATCCCACAATATACTTAACAAAAATAAACTCATCTCTGCTAACTAAATACTCACTGTATGGCAAGTTAATAAATTAGTTTAGCTTCGTTATTGAATAGCTAACAAAAAATACATTTCTTACATAATAAACTGGTTCATTTTCTGGATGGCATGGAATGAATTTGCAGTCATTCCTGATGTAAAGAATGTCCATTTTTAGGAATAAAACACTTAAGGGAAAATTCTGCTTTCAGATACCCCATTTTCCACTGAAACAAAATGAAAGTTGCACACAGGGAAAAATCTCTTTGTTTTTCACAAGGCTTTGTAAAACTTTCTAAAAGACTGAAGGCCTCTGAACACACTCTTGTGTTTATTGTTAACCTCTATAATATGATTTTCTTAAACTCTCAGCTCCTGGAGTCATGTGATTTTTGTGAGTGATGTCAGCTTTCATTAGAAAAAAAGGAAGATTCTTGCTCTCGGTTTGCAAAGCAAAATCTGAAGATGAGAACCCCAAAAACTGAAAAATAAGAAGGCAAATAAGAATCTGATATTCATTTTTTTTAATTTCACGATTTCTTGGAGGTCTGACTCTTTGAGTGTTTTCAGTCAGTAATACTGCTCCTTTCAAGTCAGTGAAGTTACCCAAGATGAACTGGTATGAGTTGAAGAAGAATCAGGCTCTCAGGAGGTGTTTATGCGGCCAAATTCTGTTAAACTAGTTTCACCTCATGGAAGTTATATCACTGAAAATGAGATGACAACTTGGCCAGTTTCTTTAACAGAATTCTCACTATGATGAAATTAACTGTAGTTAGCCAGGAGTTGTTTTCCTACCAGTATTGAGAATAGCAACAATATATTGCTTTTTTTTTTTTGCACAAATTTTGCATTTGTGCAAAAATGCCCTGTGAAGGATGGAAGGAAGACAAAAACTGCACAGAAAAGTATTTGATCTTTAAGAATCTTTCTTAAGCTCTATCTTGCCATCCTGCCCTTCTCTTGTGTTGAAGAGGCAAAAATGGCTCTACGCATCCTCTTCCTATACTGGCCACAATACATTCCCTTGAAGTATGTTTTTCAGCAACTCAATATCTCTGTGTGCTGTATAGCATTCCATGGTTTCTGGTAGAAGAGAAAGCTGGAACTCAAGTTGTGTGGAGTCTTTGTTTTTTGCATCTTTAGCCATTTTCTTTACTAAACTTCCTATTATTTTGTGTCACAGAGGGAAAACTTTTGCCCATTGAAATATGTCTTTGTCCCAAATAGCTTGCTCACATCTTTTCTTATACTGACCACAGTTCTTCATTTAAGCTAATGAATGGAACTAATATTTTTCACACAGCTCATTAGAATTTATACACGAAGGAGGAAAAGCTAGTGAAAGGAGAGGTTACACGGCTGTTGCTGACACGTGAGGAAATAATGGAAAGCCAAACTTGAAGCTATCTTGTTGGCTATCTAGTATATATTATATGTTATGCAATAATTCATAGATGCTAGGAGAATCAGAAATGTAGTTGCTCAATGGTTTAAACAGAAAACAGAGCCTGTTCCCCCTAATAAAATATGCTTCAATCACTGAAAATACAAATCACTCGCAACAAACATGAGAGGCACAATCTTGGGAGCCACTGAATAGTAATGAAAAGAGCAGGGTGAATGGCACTCAGATGGGATACCCTGGAAGTGGGTTTTTCCTGAATATTCATTTTGAAGGACTTCTATTTATCACAAGCTGAGCAACAGCAGCTGGCTATGGCAGGAACAACTAAACAAGTCTATCATATAAATGTACCAAGTTAAAAAAATATATTCCAGTAAGAAAACCAATAGTTAGTGACATGAAGAACCATCTCTGCAAAAACACTAACTTCAGGGTAACTTCAATCCTTCCTGGCTCAATTTCTCCATTTTAAAAAGTGGGTTAATAATACTTATTTACCCACCTTTCAAGCCAGCGAAAGGATTATTTGGGTAATGTTTATGACGCACTTTGAAGATGAAGAGTGTTATGTAAATGCTAAGTATTATTACCAGACGTAGGAAGGACTTAACTTTATGTAAATTACATCTTGTTGTTGTGCTTTTGAAGTCCTAGACGCTGCATGTAAGGATGTAATAATACCTGAGTTGTAACAGGGTTTTTTATGTTTTACCAAAGCCACAGCTGAATTCTCATTGATTTTAAGAAGAGGGGCTATTAGACCATGCAGTCCAACCTTCTGTGTGACACAAGCCATAGAATTTCACTCCTGTAGTTGAGCCCAATAACTTTTTCTGACAAAAGCAGATCTTCAATATCATAGCATCATCTCCAGGAGCTCCAAATACACTGGTCTACAATTTTTTAGAAGTCGTCTGCTTCAGAGATAAAATGTGATATTTATTATGTATTTTGATGTGCTGAATTCAAATATGACAATTAAAACAACTGATTGGCTACTGTTTCTAAGATATTGAAGTTTTTACATTTTATGTCTATGTATATTGTGTAGATAGTAGAGTTTTAATCATAAATTGTAAACCTAGGTCTTTTCATGTGTTTATGGTTGCTTTATATGATAATATTTCACCTGTCCTGTTTATGTAACACTTTAAAAATCAGCAAAAGGGTTATATAAATAAAATGTATTATGAAACAAAAGGCAAAAAACTATTATGTACATAGTTTAGTCCTATTCAGTGTCTACTCGGCGCTTCTTGGTTTGTCTCTTGTATTCATTAAATGGAGCATCTCATATCACTGTCCAGCAACAGTCTGCAAGCATTAATGGGCTCCATTTGCCCTGATAGTGTTTCTCCATTGTTGCAATGTCCTAGTGAAATCACTCGCTGTGCTCATCGCTCACTGCTCTGCAGTTCAGTGGGGAAAAAATCTAGATGAGAGTGCAAAAAATGTATCTTTAGTGACATGTTGCAACCAAGGCTTTTGTATGCCTTGAGGAGGTTTTCCACCAACAACCTGTAGTTGTCTGCCTTGTTGTTTCCAAGAAAATGTATTGCCACTGACTGGAAGGCTTTCCATGCCGTCTTTTCCTTGCCACGCAGTGCATGGTCAAATACATCATCTCGAAGAAGTTTACGAATCTGAGGACCAGCAGAGACACCTTCCTTTATCTTAGCTTCACTTAACCCTGGAAATTTTCCACGGAGGTACTTGAAAGCTGCTTGTGTTTTGTCAATGGCCTTGACAAAGTTCTTCATCAGACCCAGCTTGATGTGTAAGGGTGGTAACAAAATCTTCCTTGATTCAACAAGTGGTGGATGCTGAACACTTTTCCACCCAGGCTCCAACAACTGTCGGAGTGGCCAATCTTTCTTGATGTAGTGGGAATCTCTTGCACGACTATCCCATTTGCAGAGAAAACAGCAGTACTTTGTGTATCCAGTCTGCAGACCAAGCAAGAGAGCAACAACCTTCAAATTGCCACAAAGCTGCCACTGATGTTGGTCATAGTTTATGCATCTCAAAAGTTGTTTCATGTTGTCATAGGTTTCCTTCATATGGACTGCATGACCAACTGGAATTGATGGCACAACATTGCCATTATGCAGCAAAACAGCTTTAAGACTCGTCTTCGATGAATCAATGAAGAGTCTCCATTCATCTGGATCGTGAACGATGTTGAGGGCTGCCATCACACCATCGATGTTGTTGCAGGCTACAAGATCACCTTCCATGAAGAAGAATGGGACAAGATCCTTTTGAGGGTCACGGAACATGGAAACCTTAACATCACCTGCCAGGAGATTCCACTGCTGTAGTTTGGAGCCCAACAGCTCTGCCTTACTCTTGGGTAGTTCCAAATCCCTGAAAAGGTCATTCAGTTCAGCTTGTGTTATGAGGTGTGGTTCAGAGGAGGAGGATGGGAGAAAATGTGGGTCCTGTGACATGGATGGTTCAGGACCAGAAGTTTCATCCTCTTCCTCTTCCTCATCTGACTCAAGGGAGAATGATTCTGGTGCATCGGGAACCGGCAGTCCTTCTCCATGGGGTATTGGGCATATAGCTGATGGAATGTTTGGATAATGCACAGTCTACTTTTTCTTCTTTGACACACCTTTTCCAACTGGAGGCACCATGCAGAAGTAACAATTGCTGGTATGATCTGTTGGCTCTCTCCAAATCATTGGCACTGCAAAAGGCATAGATTTCCTTTTCCTGTTCAACCACTGGTGAAGATTTGTTGCACAAATGTTGCAGCATATGTGTGGGGCCCACCTCTTGTCCTGATCTCCAATTTTGCAGCCAAAATAAAGGTGATAGGCTTTCTTAACCATAGTGGTTATACTGTGCTTTTGTGATGCAAAAGTCACTTCACCACAAACATAGCAGAAGTTATCTGCACTGTTCACACAAGTACGAGGCATCTCTGCTCACTTTGGCTAAACAGAAATGTGTCCCTTTGCAAAATCAAATGCTGACAAATAAGAGAGCACGACACTGTATGATTTCTAGAGCTGCTATAGGGCAATTTGGTCAGCAGAGTGATGTAAGCTTCATTATGATTGCATCATCCATGATTTCTAGGAATAACATGATGCAATTCATATCATGTATGACACAATACCAGCTTCAGATTGCACCATTCATTGTTTTGCCTAAAAAGCAAGTACTGTCCAAACGCAGTCATAGATTTATTCAGAGATCCAGTCAAAGATGTATTTGAGTCATTTCTGGTTTAAATTGAGATCCCTTCCCTTTATAACTCACTTATCCTCCGCCATTCCCATGTCAAGGGTCGTATATACTGACCCAATAGCATATCTTGAAAACTAGAGCCAATCAACAATTTTAAGCATCATTTTCGTTCTCAGTGACCCAGAATTAGTAAAGTTTGACTACATTAATTTCAGAAGCATTTTGGCTGTAGAGCAGTGATATCATGGAATAATTAACTGTGCTCATTTAAGCACAGACATTGTTAACTGAGTTGTAAATTGAAAAATATTCACTTACGTCAAAGAATTATTTTAATCACAGATTTTTAACAGTGTAGCTGCTCACTCCAAGATTGGGGCCTCTGTGTCTTGGTCCTGTAATGGGATACTCCAAATTTGATGCAGCCTTAAGAGTCCATGCTATCAGCCCTTGCCCCAGTTTCAGGGCCTACAAGATAATTTTTAACATGTACTATAATATGGGTTCTGGACCTTTATTTATTTGAGTTTGAAATTTTGTCCTTAAAATAAAACAAATGTGTGTGAGTGATTTGAATATAGTCTGTAACTTTAATGGGGTGAGTGATCGGGTCTCCCTGTGCTTCAATTGACCTTATTTTTACCTTGTGTTTGCACAGCTCTATTTCCAAAAATCACACCACATTTAAAACAAGAGATACATTTTTAAACATGCCTATAGGAGATGATGTGGTCTGGAGGATAGCATGCTGGACTGTGACTTAGGAGACCTGCATTTTTATTCTTGGCTCTACTGCTAATTTGCTGGGTGCTCCTGGACAAGTCAGTCCCTCTCCCTGTACCTTAGTTGCCCCATCTGTAGAATAGGAATAATATTTACCTTACTTTGTAAAGCACTGCAAAATCTACTGATGTGATAAGAGTGAAGTATTATTACTGAACCTTTGGAAAGTTTCTCAGATATTCAGCTGCTGATGGCCTGGATTCAGGCTATGTTATTACCCATTGACATGTCTTGAAATGAGACTTCTGTTATTACCCCCTGACATGGATTTAAATAAGACTTCTTTTTAGATGCTTTACAATTTGGGCTCCATGAAACTACAAAAAATGCTTTTACTAATGGTCCTGAGTGGGAGGAGGACAAAGGTTCATAGCAGAATATATTGAAATGAGGCAAAATGTGAAGGATTTGGAAATAACTTCTAACTTGTCTTCATTTAAAATTATTTCTTCCATTATTTAATGTTATGAAGGCAGAAAATGAGATCTACCCTGCAGTGTTGTATAAACTGCTTTTCTTCAATGTTACTCCAAGTAAAGTGCTGAGTGTCACAGGGAATACTCTCCGAGTATGTCTACACTGCAATTAGACACGCATAGCTGGCCTGTGCCAGCTAACTCAAGCTTGCAGTGCTCAGGCTAAGGGACTGTTTAATTGCTATGTAGATGTTCTGGCTCATGATGAAACATGTGCTCGGGGGCCCTCCCACCTCACAGGAACCTAGAACCCCAGCTCCTGTCTACACTGCAATTCAACAGCCTCTTAGCTGAAGCCCTATGAGCCCAAGTCAGCTGGCTTAGGCCAGCCACGGGGTTTTTAGTTGTACAGGAATTCCTCACTTAACATTGTGGTTATGTTCCTGAAAAATGTGACTTTAAGCAAAACGATGTTAAACGAATCCAATTTCCCCATAAGGATGAATGTAAATGAGGGGATTAGGTTCCAGATAATTTTTTTCACAAGACTATATTTTATATATGTACATGTACACACACACACACACAATATACGTTTTAAACAAACAATTTAATACTGGTGCATAGTGATGATGATTGTGAAGCTTGGTTGAGGTGGAGAAGTCAGAGGGTGGGATATTTCCCAGGGAACACCTTACTGCTAAATGATGAACTAACAATTGGCTGGGCCCTAAAGGGTTAACTCTCACACTGTACAAGGCAGCAGGAAAGGAGGGAGGGCAGAGACAGAGATACACACTGTGTGTGTGAGAGAGATGCACATTTCCCCTTTAAGTATGCTGCCATATTAATTAGATCTGCAAACTGAACCACAGCTGCTGCCAGGGCAAGCTCCCTACCCCCTGCTCTATGGAAGATAGGGTAAGCAGGGTAAGCAAGAGGGGGGAGGGAGACACCCTGACATTAGCCCCCCTCTTCATCCCCTTTCCCCCCCCCACACACAGCAAGCAGGAGTCTCAGGGAGCAGCTCCAAGCAGAGAGCAGGATCAGCACATGGCAGTGGGGGGGAGGAACAGCTGAATTGCTGGCAATTGCTAGCCTGCTGGGCGGCTGCTGCACAGGGAACTTAGGGGAGCAGGGAGCTGATGGGGGGAGCTGATAGGGAGGCTGCTGGTCCACCCTGGTTCCAAGCCCCCACTAGCTAGCTGCAATGGGCTGCTCTTCCTGCAAGCAGTGGACAAAGCAGGGGGCTGCCAAACGACATTAGAAGGGAGCATTGCACAACTTCAAATGAGCATGTACCCTAATTCAGCAACATAACATCAAAACAATATTACCTGGAATGACTTTAAGTGAGGAGTTCCTGTATTGTAGATATAACCTTTACCACTAGATACGCCATTCAGATTCAACCCAAGTTAGTGACCAAAACTGTTAGCTTTCTCTACAATGAACTGGAGCTTTTAGTCTGGATCCCACTGAACAGTGTTCATTGCATAAAACACTCACATGACAGTTCCACCTCTTTGACTAGTTATGGCCAAGAAAGGTGCCAGTTCTGGGCCATAACTAGTCAAAGAGGTGGAACTGTCATCTGAGTCGTAGGCCTACTCCTAAAAGGCAGCTTTGTCTAGTGGTTCTAGCACAGGCCTAGCAATTGAGAGCCCTGGGGCTACCATCGATGTGCTGTGCAGCCGTGAGCAAGAAGGCCTGCTGGAAGCGTAAAGGGGTCAATTGCCCAGCAGTCCGGTGATTTAAAATGTCAGACAGGTGGATGGGCTAGATATGTATTTTTTTAATATAAATTAAGATTTTAAAAAAAGAATTCTGGTTTCCTGCTGCGGCTGATCTGCACAGAGCGCCGTCCCTCACTGTGACAGTAACAGTTTGCCAGAGCGCTGCTGCACCCTGCTGGGCTGGCAGCGTGTCAGCAACAGCAACCTGGGAACCGTGGAGCTTGCTGTCTCCTTTGGCAGCTTGGGAACCTCTGAGCCACTGTCTCTCCGGCTGCAGGGCTGAGGACAGGGAGTTTTTAAATAGGAATAAGCTCCCTCTGTGCTACCATATTTCCTCCCCAGGGCTGCACCTCCCCACCTAACACAAACCAGCAAGTTCAGCCACCCCACCGAGCTGCCCTAAATTTGCCTAGAGGCAGGCAGAGCTAGCCTCAGCTTTGCTGCTGATAGCACTGGCTGATGAGCCACTATCATGATGAGAGACCACCTCCATCGCTCAGCCAGGGAACGAGGAGATGTGGTGCACCAGGCCTGCCATCTCCTCGTTGCCCTGGGTGTTGCTGTCCCACAGCACCAGCAGCTCAAGCATTGTATTGTATATTTTATCTTTGTTGGTCATATTTGGTTACATCATGTATTGTCTTTAAATTACACATGAATTATGATTAGGTGTTTAGTTAGCCAACTTGATACTTTAAGTGGGGTTTTTTTTTTACTTTATGCTTCTTTAAATGTTTTATATATTAAGTTCATTCCCTAATGTATTTATTTAATTTAAATATATCATTCAAAATAACAAATTCTATGTCTTATATTTAGGCTCACAAGTTGTTTAATACTGGTGCTGTAACTGGAAATAAAAAGTTAACTACATCAAGCAACACAACAACTTACACATAGTGGGTTCTCTGTGTTATAAATAGGATAAAAATTAGTATCGTAAACCTCAGCCATCCCTTTCTAGGAGAGCCACTGACTGCTCTGCCCTGGGGCCCAGAAGTGCAGTTGGCAGCTCCAGTCACAGGCCACCAAATTTTCAAAAGTGATCTCTGTTTTGGAGCTATCTTCATCTTTTGTGGTGGTCTCCGTCTTAAATCAAGGAGCGCTTGTGTTAAACAAAATAAACACATTCTTTTAGCTGTAATTTTTGCACCCATTTAACAGTACATAAACCGATGTGTACTCCTAGCCAGAGCAGGCAATGCTCTGACCTGATCAGAAGAGCGCTCTGCATTGTGTTGCGAATGTTGGGATTCTTTGACCCGGAGTCATTATGATTTATATGAAAGACAACTGACATTCATTGGGTCTGGGAAAGAGAGGACAAATGTCCCTGTAGCCTGGTGGGTGGGTCTCAGTCAGGATGTGGGAGAGCCAACTTCAAGCCTCTACTCCGGTAACTATTTAATTATTTATAAAAAGTGGAACTGCTTCAACAGGACAGTTTGAGAAAGACACAGGCCACAACATCCCATAGTCCAGCAGTTGGGTCACTTATCTAAGAGGTGGGAAACCCATGTGCAGATCCCAGCTCCTCATCAAGCAAGGGGATATTCCGTATGACTGCCTTAATCACTGGGCTACATGATATAAAGGAGGCTGCCTTCCCCTCACGCGCTGACTATTTTGGGAATCTAGTCCTCATTGCTTTTTTCAAAATGTCCAAATTCAAAACCAAAAATGTCAGGTTGGATTGAAGTGAAACATTTAATTTAAACTTGAAATCTATTCTACTTTTCAATTTGCCAAAAGTTTCAAAAAAAATTAATTAGCTGTTCAACCCAAAACAAAATGTGGATGTTTGGAACTTCCAGACAACTGAAAAAATCTATTATTTTTCCAGCTTACTTGTAACCTTTGATGCCAACACAAAAGACACAACAACACCATTATTGTTGAAAGGAAAGCTGTAACAACTTGCATGGCATTTGGAGGCAGAAGCACCAGTTGCAGGAAAGAAGAGTTTGGAAGAGGCACCAGGAAGTTACTCTGTGTTCAGATAACTTGAATGCTAGCTGCAGTTGCAGAACCCATGTAAATACTTCACTTAGTAAGGAGGCAGCTTAGTTTTACAGGCCTGGAGTCATCTCATGTTACTACCCAGAATGTTTTACACGAAACAGGTTACATTTGTATCCTGTGTAGTTAATGACATATGGGAAAAGTCACAGTGGGTATAAAACAATATCACTCTCATGCAGTTTTGCACCCAGTTGGCATGTCTTTGGCACAGATGTAGCCAATAGAAATTTAGCTATTGACTTCTCTGGGAAGCAGCATCAGACCCCAAGCAATGGACAATCAGACCCTTTGTTTTTGTAACAGATTTTTCTTCCCCTTTGCTTTGCACATTTAGTGCACTAAACTGAAAATAACTACTGCAGTGAAGTATATTCAGTAAATCAAAAGCATCACATCTGTCGACTGTAAATAAAACACTGAATATGATCTAGTTTACATTATTATTTTTTTCTGCCAGAAAAAGATAAGTTCAAAATTCATCAAGAGAATCATTATGGTAATGCACATTTCAGTACAAATTACTAAAACGGTATTTAGAATGCTCTGGTGGGGTGTTTCTTCTCTCTCATTCTTTGCCTTTTAAAAAGTGTCAGTCAGCCATACTTAGAAATGTTCCATTGGTAAAATAGCCGCATAAACAAACAGTAAACTATACAGTTGGACCACAGCACACACAAATGAATCCTTTCACAGGAAAACATTCTCTCAAAAAGAGATCTCTAATGAGTATCATTCTCATTCTTTTACTGCACTGAGCCCTACATGATGTAGGACTAGATGGCACCAGATTACTATTCCCTTTATAGAACCTTACAGGAATACAAATACTCATCACAAAGTGAGAGGACTGGGAAGTGCAGGTGGATGTAATGAGGACATTGCCACCAGATTCCTGTCCAGGACTTTGGCACAAACAAAAGGAGAAAGTGTCCCCAGAGAATCCATTTCCTGGTTTACTCTGAGTCCAGTGCATGTAGGGACAGGATTTTGTGAATGTAGTCACTGTTCTCAAGCCCTGACCCAGCAAAGCACTTCTTCACATGCTACAGTAATACATATAATAAATAATAATAACACACATGCTTAATTTTAAGCACGTGAGTAGTTGAAGTCAAATAAATAATTCCTGCAATGAGCTTAATAACTTTTTGAAGTCAATGTGACTACTCATTACAATTAAGCACATGCATAAGTGCTTTGCTTGGTCAAAGTCTCAGTTGCATAACTACATATGCCACCGCTATAATAACAGGATATAGCATCAATTGTGTCTATGAAATGCACCTTATAGGGGACATCTACTACAACCAGCTGGTGTATTGCTATATATAGAGTTTCGCTTCTGTCTGGCCTGCAGGCTTCATTGAAGTGATTTAGCTTTTAACAGCCATCATGAATGGTCTAGTTAATTCAGCCTCGGCATGGGGGCATGGATTAGATGATCTCTTGAGGTCACAGCCAGCCCTACCTTGCTGTGATTTCTATGATTTCGCATACCACTGGACGTTTGCAAGGACAGGCCTTTTAAAAATCAAGGCTGGATGTCCTTCTGAAAGCTATGCCTTAGTTCATCCATAGGTCTATCTATTTTTGTGAATGTACAGCTCTGTTACAGAATGCTACAGCAGGGAGGAGGGGAATGCCCACTGTTTTGGATCACAAGCCTACCAGCAAGTTCAGAACCATAGCGATTTGGAGGACTTGGTATGATTCTGGTCCACAGAGTTTCCTCTGCAGATGTGGTGGTGCTCTCAAGGGGTAGATCTGTCCCTGCCTAGGTGAGAGCTGGGAGTGCTGTCTCCATGACATCATTCCCCACATTCCTAGAAGCCCATCGCTGCCCTTTTCCTAAGGCTGCATGCTGTAAGGATACCACACTGTTCGAGTAAGGACTAGATATGGTCGAGGTAGCTCTATTCCTTGCATTTGGGAGACAATACATCTTACAAGTTAATTCCCTCTGGGTCCCCTCCTTGGTTCCAGCGGAGCCTCCAAATTGATGCTATGCCACTGCTGGTGGACTAGCCAATAACTCCAGTTTTCCTGTCAGATTGGAAGCTTAGAGGGCAGTGAGAGGCAAGCAAGACACATGAAGAGGCAGCTCCTCCCCCTCCAGATGTTGGGCACCCTAGATGTGCAGGGGTAGGTGGCCTTGCACTCTGCAAACTTTGCATATTCTAATGCTGCCCCCTCAGTCTCTCAGCTTGTGGAGATGTTTCCTAGGAAACGTCATGGAGTTTTGCTGCCTCTTTGGTCCCATTCTGTGGGTGTTGCTGTGGGAGAGGGTGATCCTTTAGCCAAAGGGGATTCTGGACACTGACATGTTGCTTAGTGATATCCAAGTAGTTATTTATATACATAATCAATGCCTAACTAAACTTCAGGGCAATTACCCACACCATGTTGACCTGAAACATGAATTAGAGGTCTTTAACCCTTCCTCAGGGGATTATGGAAGTCAATTAACTGCTACTGTAATGCTGGCAAATATTTTCTTTGCTGAAGTGATGAAAGCAAGAAAGATCCTTATGCTGAATATTTACCAGATTAATGGAGTATGTCTTCATTAATGCAATTTGTCAAATGTCAACTTTAGAACACATTCTAAATCAAGCCAATTACCCTCAGCTTGTTGTAAATCAGTCTTTTACCTATTTGTCCTTAGGCTTGGCAGAATTTGATTTTTATACTTTTTATAATTTTGACAGACATCAACCTTTATTTTTAATTTTTTTCCTGATTTTTATCCATTTAAATCTTCATAACTGCAAGAAATTATTGGAGGGAGTCAGACAGCAGGGGAAGGGCCACAAAATAAATATTTCATTTTAGTAAATGTTGAGAGTCAACAAGTTAAAGTTTTATAACCATTAAAGCACAAATGGTCAATTTCACATGTCAAAATATACGAAGTAAATGGCCTTAAATTTAACTCTAATTTTTTCAGCAACCTTTTCCTTACTTTGCCTTTATGTAAATTTTGATTATTACCAATGGAAATATTTTTTGTCAGTGTGTGTGTACAGTGAAATCAATGTTTACTGACATGTACTGGTAAAAAGTAATTCTGTCCAAGCCAACTTGACAATTATAGCCCCTATTTGAAGGTCTTGTAAAATAAAAAATATAGTACAAACAGTTGCTGTGCAGACTTACATATTCCCTTGCTAAAATATACTACTGAAATATACTGACCTGAAATACTGTGTGTTTCCTATATTGTGTGCTGGGGAATAACACGAAAGGACTCTAGGCTTGTAACACTCAATAGGCTTTTCACAAGAGCTGTTTACTGAGATGTTGCAAGTTCAGCTAAGCAGTCAACCCATGTGCACACATATTAACTTTCTCATGCCTCCTGCAAACTCTTCCCTCTGGCAACCTGTGCTCCTCCCTCCATGCTGGTTGCTTGGCATACCTCAACTATCCTACCTCTGGAACTTTCCATAGCAGAGACTGCCAGTTGTGTCAGACTTTGTAGAAAACTGCTGGTGATTAGACTTTATGAAAAACTTCCTGTCAGGATGGTTAAGCACTGGAATAAATAGCCTAGGGACATTTTGGAATCTCCATCATTGAATTTTTAAGAGTAGGTTAGACAAACACCTCTCAGGGATGGTCTAGATCAGAGGTGGGCAAACTGCAGCCCGCGGGCCATATGCGGCCCGCCAGCCATTTTTGTCTGGCCCACGAGCTCTGCCAGGAGTGTGGAGCCAGTGGCTCTATGCTCCCGACCAAGTGCTGGGCGCCGCGGGGCCCCACGCTCCCCCGCTGGGACACGGGCACGTGGAGCGGCAAGCCGGCGGGGCGGAGCGTGGCAGCCCGCGAGCAGCAGAGCCCCACGCTGCCCGCCCGCGGTGCCAGGCCAGGGGAGTGCGGCTGGCCGCAAGCTGGCTGGGCAGAGTGTGGAGGTCTGCCAGTGGTGCAGCCCCATGTTCCCCAGCCAGGGCACTGGCCGGGCAGAGCGCGGCGGGCTGTGGGGTCTCAAGCTCCCCGGCCGGGGCACCAGGCAGGCGCAACATGGCGGGCCGCGAGCCACGGGGCCCGGAGCTCCTGGGCTGGGGTGCCGGCAGGCAGCGAGCTGTGGGGCCCCGTGCTCCCAGGGCACCTGGCAGGTGGAGCACCGCGAGCCACAGGGCCCCGCGCTCAGGCTGGAGCCCAGCTGAACATAGTAAGTAATGGGGGGGCTTAGGTGGTGGGGCTGGGGGGGGGTGGGGGGGGGGGGGGTCTCGGGAGGGTGCAGTGAGGGAAGAAAGAGGAGGGGCTAGGTAGGGGGTGGAGTGCTGGGGGGGCAGTTAGAGTGGGGGGGTCTTGGGAGGGGGCAATCAAGAGACAAAGAGCGGGTGAGGGGTTTGAATGGGTTAGAGGTTCTGAGGGGGTCAGTCAGGGGGTGGAAAGTGGGTGGGTGTCAGATGGGGCCAGAGCCAGGCTGTTTGTGGAGGGCACAGCTTTCCCTACCAGGCCCTCCGCAAAATTTTGAACCTCAATGTGGCCCTTGGGCCAAAAGGTTTGCCCACCCCTGGTCTAGGTAATACTTAATCCTACCATGTGTCCAACGGTCTGGACTAGATGACCTCTTGAGGTCCCTTCCAGTCCCATGATTCTATGATATCCTAAATTTCATTTTTCCATTCAGACAAAGCAGGATTTGAATTGAAGTCTTCAGTGATATTTTATCTAGTCCAGACAGGATCTGATCCTAAATTGGCCACCTGCACTCTGGGGATCCAAATGGCAATTTGTTTTTATATTTAAAATAAGACTGTCAATTTTGAGGCATACAGTAGAACTTCAGTTTTTAAGAACACCAATTTTACAAGCGTCCAGTTACGTGAACCAATTTTCCCAAGAGAAAAAAAAAATTAAACTCACATAATGAAAGTGATGTCACTGAAGAACAAGTAGACAGTCCTTCATATTCCAGTGCTTTGCAGTGGTTCAAACGACAAGAGGTAAGTGAGGTGATATCATAACTACTGCAAGTTTGAGATACTCAATTTTAAGAACTTTTTTATTTGACTGTAAAAAATTTAATCCAGAAATTTTTGATAATCCAGGCAGAACATGGATTACTCTTTTGTATAATACAAGAACTAGGGGTCACCAAATGAAATGTATAGGCAGCACATTTAAAACAAACAAAATGAAGTATTTCTTCACACAACACAAAGTCAACCTGTGGAACTCTTTGCCAGAGGATGTTGTGAAGGCCAAGGCTATAACAGAGTTCAAAAAAGAACTCAATACGTTCATGGAGGATAGTTCCATCAATGGCCATTAGCCAGGATGGGCAGTGGGGGTGTCTCCAGCCTCTGTTTGCCAGAACCTGGGAATGGGCAATACGAGATGGATCACTTGATGATTACCTGTTCTGTTCACTCCCCATGGGACACCTGGCATTGGCCACTGTTGGTAGACAGAATACTGGGCTAGATGGATCTTTGGTCTGACCCAGTACGGCTATTCTTATGGATATCCTTTCCTATTGGTCTTAAGTGGTTTTGCAAATCTCAGTGTCAAAATGATTCTCAGGACAGTCTTTGTTCCCAGGATGGGCTGTATGGGCCAAATTCTTCCAAAATCTGTTCCAGAAAAACCAGGTCAAACTGGATGAAAGAGTCTATCATTATCTTTTATTTGATTTAAGACATGCCTATAATCTGTTTCAACATCAATAACCAAAGGGGGTCATCCAGTATCACTTTTGGCTAGCACAGCTAGACAGTTCTGAGCATGGGTCTTCTAGATTCACAATAGCATAATCCCATTGAAATCTGTTACATGGATGCAAAATTACAACTAAAGGAATGTGTTTATTTTTTTTAACACAAGTGCTTTTGGCATTAATCTGGAGACCATCCTACTGCCTGTATCGCCTTTCTGGCTGGTATCAGAACTATCTTTCCTCTTAATGTCCATTTTCCTACCCACTGCTGTTCCTTTCTCCATTCCTCATTCTCTTACTTGATTTTCCTTGAGCAAAGCAGCTGCTTTGAAGTCTAATTTTGCCCTTAGTGCTGGATTGTTATGTTGGATTTGGAAGTCATAAGGCACAGTAGCTGCAAACATCTGGAGCCTTTCCGTTTTAATGGCATGTCTCTTATAGCAAAACTCAGGAACAGCCTCATCAAACATTATGACTGCTGAGCTAGTTAGAATGTGATATCACAGCTTATCCTCAACAGCTGATGACCAGCTTCTACCTCATGAATTCTCTGAGCCAAATTGTGCCCTTGGATGCATGGTTAAATATGTCATAGGAGCCAATGGAAATTTGATATAGTCACCAGAAGACAGAAAATAGTTCTTAGGAAGAACAAAGTGAACAGAATTACTTTCTCACCATTTTATTCTTTTAATTAAAAAGGAATGAGAATGTGATGGAAAAATTCTGATAGTAAACAGATACCTTAAGCTAAGTAATTGCTGTAATTCCAATTTCCAAAAGTCTTTAAAACAAGCTGCATGCCACACTTGGCAGAGATCCCACCAGCGCCCTGCACTATGGATACTTCAGAGGTGCATGAGATAGAGACCCCTGCCATGAACAGCATGGGGGATGAGGTGTGGAAGAGAGGGGTGCTGTGGGAGGGGTCCAGCCATGCCATAAGCTAGGATCTGTTAAAGACTCTGCCACAGTCTAGCCGGTCTCACCAGCCAACATGGACGAGCCTGGTGAAGAGGAAGGGACCTCGAGTAAGCATGTGTATGCATTTTCTCTTACAACGTTTAAACATAAAGAGGGCACCCAGCCCAGCCGAAGTTAGCATGACACAGGTAGGGAATATTTATTGTTTTACTCATAGGAGAAGAGGTAGCAGTACAATAAACAGAGGCAGAGCTGGTATCTGCATTTCATTCCCCCGTCCCCATTAGATGTGTGCAGGGCTGGATTACCCAATAGGCAGACTAAGCACATGCTTAGGGCACCAGCAAAGCAAGGGGCACCAAAAAAAATGAGATTTTTTTGTAAAAAAATTGATATTTCAAAAAAAGCATCGAAGTAGTCATCATGGGAAAAATCAGAACTTTGTTAGACTTCCTTACACTCCACTACACACTCTTCCCCTGTTTTTCTGTTCTCTTTTAATTACTTATCCCCACCTAAACCTGGGAGGCGTGCTACTAACGTAGATTGAAATAATGTGAGGAAATCAGATCCTGTCATGTATTGCAATAAATTTATGTTTTATTATTGATATATTCTTCTGAGTTATATGTACTTAATTCGTTTTTTTTCTTACTTGGGATTGTTGGAGCTTGTGGCTCAGTTTGACCCATTTTTAGCAGGACATTTCTCAAAATATGGGATTGCTGGCAAAGGTAACCCATCATTCTTATCCAAGACAATATGTGATGAACTCATTGGTCTAATGAGTGACAAAGTTCGCTCATCTATTGTGGATGAAATAAGTACTGCTGGGTACTTCAGTTTATCTGTCGACTCTACACCTGATCTTTCACATATTGATCAATTGAGTATTGTGCGAAGATATGTGTCTCCCACAGATGGAAAACCAGTTGAACGATTTATAACATTCCTCAGTTTGAAAAGCCACACTGGTGAAGAAATGGCAAATCAAGTACTGCATTATCTGTGCCAAGTTTGTAAAATAGATTTCTCAAAATGCAGAGGTCAATCTTATGACAACGCTGCCAACATGTCAGGGCGTTATCAAGGAATGCAGAAGAAGCTTTTAGAACAGAACAAATATGCCATATTCATACCATGTGCTGCACACTCTCTCAATCTTGTTGGCCGCAGTGCTGTTGATTGTTGTCCGGTGGCAGTAAGTTTTTTCTCAACAGTCCAGTTACTTTATAGATTTTTCTCTGCCTCAACACACCGATGGGCAGTTTTTAAAATATATTTGGGCAATGATCATGTGTTGAAATCTCTTTCTAATACTTGCTGGGAGGCACATGCAGTGGCAACAAGTGCAATTCTGGAGTCCTACTCAACCATTATGGATGCATTAGAAAGTATAGCTGAAGACCAATCACAAAAGGGAGAAACTATACGAGAGGCAGAAAACATTGCAAACAAGATGCAAGAACTAGAGTTCTTGTTGACTTGTGGAATGAAATTTTATTACACTTTTACCACACAAGTAAAGCTCTCAGAGAAAAAGAATGGGATTTGAAAACATGTGCAGACCTCTGTCAATCATTAGAAGACCACTTACATATTTTGAGAAATGATTTTGAAAGATTGAAGACATATCCAAAGATATCTTGCCTGATACTAATTACAAAGAAGCCCAGTCCCGCAAGCGAATCAGGAAAAAACAAGCAAATGATAGCAGTGCAACAGAAACAGCACTGAATCCTTGAGACAAATTTCACGTATCTACTTACTACGCTATAATTGATACACTTGAAGCTCAAATGAAGAGGAGAGGTAAAATGTACAAAGAAATATCAAGCAGATTTTATTTTCTAAACAATATGGACTTATGTGATGAACAATATTCACAAGGTTCCCAAAAGCTAGTTGACTCATACCCTGGTGACTTGAACATGAATCTCTGTGGAGAAGTATGGCAGTTCCACTGTTATATGCACGCAAAGTTTAATGAAACAGGAAAAATGAAATTCAGTCACATTAATCTTCATGACACAATATTGAAAGACAGAATACAATGTGTATTTCCAAATGTAGAGATCGCACTATGTATTTTTCTAACATTGATGATTACTAACTGCTCCGCAGAATGCTCTTTCTTTCATCTGAAAAGAATAAAAAACCCGCAGAGAACAACAGTGTGTCAGAACAGACTTGTGTCATTTCGAAAAATAAAATTTTATTTTACGGTATATTATTGTTTTTATTTTGAATTACATATGGAGGGGCACTATAATCTTTTCAGTGCTTAGGGTCTCTAAAGATCTTAATCCAGCCCTGGATGTGTGGGAAGTGGGGCAGCGCATGTGGAGCAGTTTGTACATAGGAATGGGTGTCCCGTGTGTCTTTCTGATTGATCTTAATGAAACTTTCATGGAGATACTCTGCAGTCCTCTCCCAGAGGTTTCTAGGGATGCTGCTTTATTTCTTCCTCTGCGGTAGGACGCTTTCCCACACCCTCTGCAAGGATCACTGCTGGAAGCACGGCAGTAAACAAGCTGGGCACCTTTGGGACACCACGAGTAGCTGAGTTTACCCTCAAGAGAGGGATAACAGCTAAAATCACCATTGCCTCAGAAAATAATGCCACACCAATGGAATAGAGATTGAAACGCTATTGTTTCATGAAACGAGGGTGACCAGACAGAAAATGTGAAAAATCGGGGTGGGGAGTAATAGGAGCCTAAATAAGACAAAGACCCAAAAGTCAGGACTGTCTCTATAAGAGCAGGACATCTGGTCACCCAACATGCACCTGAACTTCCTTTTCCTTCCCCGCCCCTGGTAGGCCATACTCATCATGGCTGCAGCTGGAAAGTGCCACTGTGCAGAGGCTCTCCAGAGCTGAAATGCCAATGAGCATGTATTATTAAAACATTTTTAAGGGAATAAAGGAAGTGAGTTTTGAAACGTATTCTTCCCCTTTCCCTTGTGACTGTAAACCCAATGATACTTCTGTCTATTTTCATCGGTAGAAGCTGCCATCTCGGCCTTCAGGGGTGTCCCCTCTACAACTGCACAACACTTGACCTGGAGAAGGAGGAGGAGAAGAATGAAGCATAGGCAGAGTTTGTGGGGGGCATGGGAGGGTGTTGTTCCCTCCCCACCCAAACTGCAAGCCTCAGACAGGCAGCTTGAGCATACAATGTAAGAGTTCTGCAGAGGAGACAGGAGGCTTCCTGCTCCTAGTTTGCGCCCCTGAGGCAGGGAGTCAGAATTTTATTTATTAACAGGTGATTAAAATAAGAAAGGGCTGTTAGGATGTTTCCTAAAGTTAAATGATCTGTTCCAAGCTAGGTAAACTAAGTAAGCAGCCTACATGATAGAAAGTAATTGTAGATTTTTCTACGATTGTTTCAGTTGTTGTATTCAAGAGCTGGTAACAAAGTTACTAATATCTTTCTTTGAGACGATAACTGATTTTTTTAGACAAAGGATATGCAATAGATCTAATCTACCTTGATGTCAGTAAGGCATTTCATATAATTCAATTTAATTTATTAGTTAAATTGGAGAAGATGGGGATTAATATGAGAACTCAAAGGTGGATATGAAACTGGTTAAAGGGAAGACTACAACACGTCATACTAAAACTGTCAGGCTGGAGGGAGGTTACAACTGGAGTTCCTCAGGGTCAGTCTTGGTACCAACCTTATTTAACATTTTTGTTATTGACCTTAGCACAAAAAGTGGGTGTGTGCTAATAAAATGTACAGATCACAGAAAGTTGGAAGGTATTGACATTATGGAGGAGGATCGGAATATTACACAAGAAGATCTGGATGATCTTGTAAACTAGAGTAAGAGAAATGGGATGAAATGTAATAATGCAAAGTGCAAGGGCATGCAGTTAGGCACTAACAACAAGAATTTTTGCTATAAATGGCGTATATGTCAATTGGAAGCAAAAGAGGAGAAAGACGTGAGTGTACTGGTTGATCATAGGATGACTATGAGCCACCAGTGTGAAGTGGCCATGAAAAAAAGACTAATTCAATCCTAGGATGCATCAGGCAAGGATAGGAAAGTAGAGATAGGAAAGTGTTAGTACCATTATACAAGGCGCTAGTGAGACCTCATCTGGAATACTGTGTGCAATTCTGGTCTCCCATGTTTACAAAAGATGAATTCAAACTGGAACAAGTGCAGAGACGGTCTACTAGAATGTTCCGAGGAATAGAAAACCTACCTTATATGAGGAAGCTCAAAGAGCTTGGCTTGTTTCGTCTACCAATTGAAGGCTGAAAGGAGATATGATTGCTCTCTATAAATACACCAGAGGGAAACATACCAGGGAGGGAGAGGGTTTTTTTCTTTTGCAACATGGAGGGTCACTTGCAGGAGAGGAGTCTATTACAGGAGTGAGTGAGATTCTGTGGCCTGCAATGTGCAGGTCAGACTAGATGAACATGATGGTCCTTTCCGACTTTAGTAGGAGTATCTGAGTAAGAATATACATTACAATTTTAAACCTAACCACTGTCCCATAAGTGACTTGCCACAAGATGGCAAAACATGTTGGTATTAGAGCTGAGCGGGTCTAATATTTATTTAATTTTCTTTCTCGATATAGGAAGAGGATGCAGGGATCCTGTCAGATATTTCTAAGTTATTATCTGCAAAAACAGTGGGATTTTCAGTTGCCTAAGTAGCCCCATGGATCATGGTTAAAGTTGAGCCCCCTGCCCTGCTAGATGGTGACCTTTAATTATACCAGCATACAGCCCTGCAGATAAATAGAGAAATTACTTGCTAAATGAAATTCTCGGAACACTCTGTGTTCAGCAGCTGGGAAAATCAAGCTGGAGATTGGGTCTCCTCTTGGGATCCCAAAGGTCGAGGTTCCCCAAATCAGTGGCCACTGTTGAAAATGGGGGCCTAAATGTGGAGCTGATCGGTGGTATCCTGTAAAGGCTGATCCTCAAAGCATAGGTTTGTGATACCAAGTTTATCTTACAGTGAAGGAAATCTTGCATGCAGAGCACCTGTGTGCCAATGTCTATGACACAGTGCTCTCAAAGTGACATGGTGATACATGGCTATAAAATCTGCAAGTGAATTACAGAAATGACAAATAATTAAAGCACTAATGCATTTGGAGCAAGTCTTTGTGTTCTAGTAATCTATGGAAGCGGAGAAAAAGACGTATTTTTCCTACTATCTTCAGCAAATTGTAGAATGGTAGTGTAGTGGGGCAGCTGCCCCACTCTGGCATGGAAGGGGTTAGAGCAAGCCAGAGAGGCAGCGCGGAGTCCCAGCCAATCCTGGAAGGGCTTATTGGGAGCCAATCAAGTGGAGGCTTGAAAGCAGCCAGTCAGGGCCAGGCTAGGCCCTATAAGAAGGCTGCAGGGCGGAGAGGAGCTGTCTCTCTTCCTAGAGGACAAAGGGAGAAGAACTGGCTCCTAGAGAAGCATCTATGACAGAGTAGTGCTGGGCAGGTTCAGCAGAGGCTGGGGGAGCTCTGGACTGAGGACTGCCAGACTGGGGCTCTGACACAGAGGGGAAGAGAAGGTGCTGGGGCTACTGGGAAGTGGCTGAGGGAAGCAGGCAGCAGAGGAGTGTTAGAGGAGGGCAGTAAGTGGCTGCTGTTAGAGCAGGGGTGGGTAAACTACAGCCCGCGGGCCAGATCCAGCCCGCAGCGCCATTGCGTCCGGCCCGCGGACGCTGCCCGCAACCCCCTTCCCCTGAAGCCGCCATGCGGGCAGCACTCTGCGGGCCAGGGCTGCGCGCTATCCCCTCCCCCGGAGTCGCGCCCTGGGGCCAGCGCTCCGGGGGGAGCAGTGGCAAAACATCTCCCCTCCCCTGGAGCCGCGGCTGTGCGCTAGCCCCTCCCCCGAAGCTGCGCCGCTGCAGGCAGCGCTGCGGGGGGGCGGGGCTGCGGCTTCCCCCTCCCTCTGAGCCGCACCGCCTGGCCAGCGCTCCGGGGAGGGGTGCGGCTTCGCACCTCCCTCCCCTGGAGCCGCGCCGCTGTGGGCAGCGCTGTGGTGGACGGGAGGGGAGTGGCTGTGCTCTCCCCTCTCCCCCAGAACTACACTGCAAGGGCAGTGCTCCAGGGGCTAGGGTTGCATGCTCCCCCTCCCCAGGGCCACACCAAACGCTTCTTGGTAAGGGGGTCAGGGTGGACGGTTGGCTAAGTTGTGGGGGCAATCAAGGGACAGGGAACAGAGTTTGTTGGATAGGTGGTAGGGCTCCGGGGTGGTGGTCAGTATGGGGGAATCTCTCGGGGAGGGGGTGTCAGGGAGCAGCAGGGTTGGATGGAGTGTGGGAGTCCCAAGGGTCTGTCAGGAAGAGGGGGCGGGGTTGGGGCCGTCAGGGTACAGAGGAGTTGGGTAGGGTCCTGCGGGATGGTTCGGGGTGAGGGGTCTCTGGAAGGGACAGTCAGCGGACGAGGTCGGGGTGGTTGGATGGGTCAGGGATTCTGAGGGGGCAGTAAGGGGGCAGGAATTGGGAGGGGCCGCGTAAGGGGCAGGGCCTTCCCTACGCGGCCCTCCATATAATTTTGCAATCCCAATGTGGCCCTCGGGCCAAAAAGTTTGCCCACCCCTGTGTTAGAGGGTCCCTGGTCAGGGCCTGGAGTAGTGGGTGGGCTTGGCCCCTGATCATTTTCCCATTTGCCAGAGATGAGTGACAAAGCCAGACTGCAGTTTGGCCTTGGAGGCAGGGGCTAGACTGAGGACTGCAGTGAGCCCCTCTGGCAAGTGATAGAACTGGAAGCTGCCGGAGAGCCAGCGAAACAGGCACAGGCAGAAGGCAGTGTCCAGAAGCAGATGCTGAGGTCTGGGAGTGACGTGGGTCTGACTGTGAGGACGGTGGAAACCAAGAGAGTAAGGGTGAGTGAGACACCACTAGCAAAGGTGCACTGCTGAAAGAGCTAATTCCCAACCCAACCCAACAGGAGGCACTGCTGTGGTGATTCTGCGCCCCACTAGCAGAGTCACCAGAAGCCAAAACTAGCCCTCAGGATTGCAGTAGTCCCCTTGACTCTATGATAGGAGGAGAAGACAACATGTCCACAAATCCTGCTCCTTCATTCCAGATGACCCTTACCTCCCAACATCCCCTGCAAGCTAGAGTAAGGAGCAGGGTACAGAGTACTATATCACTGCATGCAAGGGGTGTAGACTCCTTGTTTGGGGTCAGAGAATTCCATCCCCTTATTCAACCACTCCAGATCTACTGCATCTAGAGACTTCTATGGTCATAGAATGGGTGTGGGAGTTAACGCTCAAAATGCTGAAGAGTTATTTACAGCCATGCATTGTCTTTTAAGGAACAGTTCTCCGGTGTTACACAAATACCTGCTGCAACTCCTTCTGCCTTCAGACAGTTAAATGCTGTGGGGGTTTGTCTCGTAAGTGCCGAAATCTATATGTTTGAGACCTTTGGTGAAAAATATATTTGGGGGGAATGAACAGCTGATTTACACTCCCATTAATGTCACTTGCTTTACTTGTAGGTTTTTCTTTTTAAAAGCCACAGAGGATGAGATACTGTCAGGAAAAATAAATGACTTAGGTTAGATATATTGTGTCTTTATAAAGTTTATCTGCAATTTTTCAGGTTTTCCCTTGTGCTTTCCTATAATGGTATCCTTTCAAGGTCAGAGAGCCAAGCACTCAGAGAAGAGAGTGGACGGAAGAATGAAGTAATCTGTTTTGAGAAAGAGAAATGTTCTTCTACAAAAAGCATTTCAGCTTGGCCTGGATTGTGTTTAATTTTTTAATTTCTTCTGCTGATGCTTTATTTTCACAACTCACTGCACCCCCTATACAGTACTTGGTTGCGGCTTATTAAATATTGTGGTCTTCTTCTCCCTTCCACTAGTACAATTTCATTGGCTTTAATGGAGTTACTCCTGATTTACACCAGTATGAGTGAAATCAGAATCAGTCCCTATGTGAGAAGCTTCACAGGGGGTTGCTCCCCAGGTAATGATTTTGAAAAAAGTGGAATTTCTCACCCAGACCCATAAGACAGAATTGAACCATGTTGAGGAGTTTTTCTATTGATTTGGTGCTTACATGGTCTTATCTTGTTTTCTTCTTACAAATACTAGCTCCTGAGGAAAAGACCTTGCTGACCACCATTTTGATTTTCTTTTTTGTGTTAAGTCATTCCATCAATTAACTCAGTGGAATGGGAAGCATCTGAAAGGGGATTAGACGTTAATCTTCATTTCTTTCAGTGTTATGGTTGCTGAGGAGAGCTGGGTGAAATTTTTCATTCAAATAGTAAATTCTACACAAAAAAGGCCATTTCCGGGTGACTGAAACTATTTGTGAATTTGGCGCATAGTTTTGGACAAATAAAAATGAGGAATTTTTTTTTTCAGTCAAAACTTTGACATTTTCTAAATGTGTTTTGATATTTAGTTTCAAACTGATCTGAACTAGATGGTTTCGTGTGTTGTTTTTGTTTTTGACCCGAATGGAAAAATCAATTCTAGCTGTGAGTAACATTGTTCCATTTTTATTCATGTAAAGCACTCACTATACACATGATCCTTCGAGCTTTGCCTTTGTGTTCAAGGGGAGCAGGATCAGAATTTACTGTCATCAACCTTTTCTACTGATTGCTAAAGGCCTCCACTGTGGTTTTGTGTCCTAGCTCTACTTTTGATCCTCCACTCTCCCAGCCCTCCCTTGAGGTAGGGAAGGTTGAACTTAGCTCTGCTATGAACACTTAGTCTCTGCAATGATCAGGGAGAAATGTGTATGAGTGACATGAGGTGCTCTTCTTCTCACCCAAGGAGTTGGCTCTGATTCTCCACTGCCTTGCATTTGTGGGTCACTTCTGCCTGTCCAAAGCGGGTGTAAAATGCTGCCAAATCAGAATGATCTGCTCAGATAAGTGGTGGTGTTTGGACCCACACTTCACATGTGTAAATGGCTACATACTAGGCAGTGGTCCTCTAACTTTAATATGCTTCCAGGTCCTGTGTGAAGGACCAGTTCATCAGAGCTTGACTTCTGATCGCTGCACAGCAGTAGACTGTGCTGCTACTTGGCCCAGCCAGACTGCCTACTGAGACATAGCTAAGCTCTCTTCCCCTATTTAACCTGAATCCAGACAATCTTTTCACTTTGTAACTTGAGCAATTCTGTCATTTGTTTCCATAGAGCACAAGATGGGGTTTAATCATCTGAACATATTAGTTTCACTTGAATGCAACCCAGTTAGTTATTTGTATTTTATTATATCATTGTCATTCATATGCTCTTCAAGGACAGTCGGACCTATCAATCAGAGCTCTAAGAACTGGATAGTTACAACTACATTTACACACCGATTTTTTTTTCCCCTCCACCCACCAAAAAATGATTTAATTTTGGGCCTGATTTTTTTTCCAAGGTTTTGCCCCTTATATAGTCATTTGAACATGGGCAAAGAGTTACATATACGTTCCTGATTTGGTAAGGTTCTACACCCTGTTTGCTCCAGGGTAAATGACTACACAAAGTACAAGGCAGCTCAGAGCTACGAAGTAATTAACTAGAATTGCCCTTTCTTTATTACCTTTCCGTGTCAAATGTCATTTTTCATCAGTTAAAGTGCTGATTCCAATCAGAAATAATTCTTAAAATCTTCAGGTAGCTCTTTGCTCCTCAGGGAAGAATTTGAAGTTATTCTTCAGCATTACAGTTTTCAAAGTGGAACACCATTAATTGATAATCAACGTAACAGAGAGGAACTGCTTCTCAACCTCATAAAAACCTGATGAGATGAACTGATCGGCTAAAGGTGACAAAGAGCTTCATAAAATTAGGCTCTTCTAGGGTTTATATACAGTGTCTGTGTTTAATATGATTTGTCCACCTGAAGCAGAAATATATTAGATTCATGCCCTGCCTGTACTAAGCTTGTAGTCCATGAGGACTCTCTTCCCTATCAGAGTTATGCTCTCCTTATCCTTGAGGGCCACAATCAAAGTGAATGGAGAATATAACAGTGGTGGGGAGGGAAAAGAGAAAAAAGCATGAAAAAATTACATCTGTGAGCATTTTGGATGACCCACCGTGTGGGCAAAGTCCCTTTTGTTACTAAGCTAGTCACAGAGCCCCAGTTCTTACTAGGGCGACCAGACAGCAAATGTGAAATATCTTGACAGAAGGTGGAGGGTAATAGGAACCTATATAAGGAAAAAGTCCCAAAAATCAGGACTGTCCCTATAAAATCAGGACATCTGGTCACCCTATTTCCCACCAGATGTGACCCCTGCTACTGTGCCACTAGGGAAGGCCTAAACTACACAGGGATTTTAGCTGCCATTATAGCTGCACTGGTACAAAGCCCTTGTGCAGGCACAATTCATGCCAATGTAGTGTGATTTACCAGAGCAGTTTTACCCTGGGTTTCAGTCCCTACCAACTCATTTAGGGACAAATCACTCTACTGGTGTCAATATAGCATAGCCATCACTATCTGTCTCCTCATCAGTGTCGTGCTGAGTATCCTAAAGGAAGGATTGGGGCTTATTAGGGCACTGCTATATATAATATAGCAGGGGTAGGCAACCTGTGGCACGTGAGCTGATTTTCAGTGGCACTCACACTGCCCAGGTCCTGGCTACTGGTCCAGGGCATCTCTGCATTTTAATTTAATTTTAAATGAAACTTCTCAAACATTTTAAAATCCTTATTTACTTTACATATAACAATAGTTTATTTATATATTAAAGACTTATAGAAAGAAACCTTCTAAAAACATTAAACTGTATTACTGGCATGCAAAATCTTAAATTAGAGGGAATAAATGAAGACTCAGCAAACCACTGCTGAAAGGTTGCCGACCCTTGTGATATGGTAAATTTTATATCAAGTTTTGATAATATCAAAACAAAATGTGCCTTGTCAAAATGTTTCATTTTGACATTATCAAGAAAAAATATTTTAATGGTTTGAAATAGTTCAGAATTTTCACTCCCTGGGAAATTTCCACAGTCTGGTTTTTCGTTCCAATTTGTAAAAAACAAAAATTGAAGCAGCAGAATTTCCTGCAGAACAGAAATTTCATTTTGTGACTAGCTCTAATTGGGATCAATGCTAGGGAAGTCTTGCTTCAGCCTCCACTGCTGCCTTGAACTGACCATTTCCCGCTGGACCCCTGAGTGAAGGAAAGGACTCATAGTCCTCTACCCAGTGCTTTACTCTGCACCAGAGGGGTGTACATTTTAGTCTGCACTAATGTGTTGCATAGTCACTGGCCCCCATGGACCCTGCTGGTGCAAACTAAAGGTTCCCTAGTGGCTGTTAATGTAGACCTGTTTCAAACAGTACTATATGGACATACACTAAGGAACTTCTAGTGCGCATCAGTAGGGTTCATACAAACCAGCCAATGAACAATACATTAGCATGGACTAAAGTTCAAACCACAAGCACCATATAAACAAGCCCTGAGGTGGCCAGTCAGGAATTCTAGTCTGGTTCTTTATTCTGGCAACCACAGACTCCCTTTCTTCACCAGCACAGTGACCTTTAATGGTCCTAAACTTAGCTCAGAAATTAGCCAATCCCCAGATAAGAGCCACTTGAAAAATGGTCCGTTTCCTAAAGGATAATATGATCCAGTTTTGGAGCTTTGAAGAGGTACAGGGACTCCTGTTTTGATCCTCAGTGGAGGCCCTATGGATCTTAAGACAGCACTGTCCACCTGCAATAAGATAAAAGCAAAGTGTAGCTTATATAAAGCATTTGGCCTAAAGCAAACCCTCTGATCTAATGCAGCAAAGAGTCTTGTAGCACCTTATAGACTAACAGATCTTAGGGATCATGAGCTTTCGTGGGCTAAGACCCACTTCATCAGATGAATGTTGTGGAAATCTCCAGAGGCAGGTATAAATATGCAGGCAAGAAAGCAAGGTAAATTCAATGCGGGGGGAGTGAGGCCCACTTCCAGCAGCTGATCTGGAGGTGTGAACACCTAGAGAGGAGAAACTGCTTTTGTAATTGGTGAGTCATTCACAGTCTATGTTAAGTCCAGACCTGATGGTGTCAAATTTTCAGATGAACTGGAGCTCAGCAGTTTCTCTTTGAAGTCTGGTGCAGTACAACTTGGTATGCTTTTCCTATCTGTCAGTGCTGGTAAATTCAAATGGATATCTTATTTTCCTAGCAATGCCATCTGTCCCTATCTTCGTAACAATCAGCCAGTTGAAGCCAAAATTTCACAAAACTTTGTGTATATACAAACTACACAAACATGTAGGCAAACATGGAAAGCCAGGCCCTATGAACATAGTGCCTTGTTCTGCGTATGCAGATAAACATCCTCCATCTTGGTCAGGGGTTAAACTAGATGATCCTTGCAGTCCCTTCTAACCCTATAGTTCCATGATTCTATACTGGATGTATGTATTGTACCCACATGGGCAGGCAAAATATGCACAGCTTAAATGCCTATATTTTAAAATACCAATACTTTACACCAGAGGTCTCCAAACTTTATGAGACGAGGGCCATATTAGATTTTTGAAGGCGCTTTGTGGACTGAAGCAACTGTGAAAAAAATTAAATATGTGCAAATATATGCAAAATATATGCAAATTGTAAAAACCCAACACTACTCTACTGTGTCACTGTTTCATTAAATTCTAAATCAGGTATAAAAATAGCTGTATAATCAATGCAGGTACTGTGAAATCACAAAATATTTGTCAATATATTAAAAATCATTTCATATTATTTTAAAATTTTATTTCCATCTTCTTTTCTCCATTTACTGGAGATGTAATTAAGCACCTGGCTTGTATTTTTACTCTTAGGCAGGGGTCCGTGCCTGCTTGACTGCAGCAGCGACTCTTCCTTAAGTTGGCTCCCCTTCTGGGGGCACACTGGCTCCCGGGGGCAGTCACCCATCAGCACAGCTCAGCTGAGCTGCTCCCACGTGCGAGCTGCTGCCTGCGGCCCCTCCCCTTGCCTGCTCAGCTGCAGCACCCTTTGCCTGCTTGCTTCTCCCCTGTTAGTTGGGGGGGCTGGAGTTTGGAGACCCCTGCTTTACACAATAGTGCCTGTCATATAAGTATTTCAATCAGTCATTAATGAATTAATCCTCACAACACACTGTGAAGTTTCCCATTTTACAGATGAGGAAGCTGAATCATGGAAAGGTAAAGTGTTCACGGATTTAGTGGCAGAAGCAGGGAATAGAACCCCAAACACGTGAACCCTTCTGATTTCACCATTAAACTATGCATCTTCCTTAATCTAGCCCTTGATTTTCACATAACTAATATGATTTACATATGGCTAGGTTCTTACAATGTTATTCCCGTTTAGCATTGTACTCTACAAGTAGATAGGACTATTTGAGTGAATTACTACTCTTGACATGGGCAAAGATAGAATCTTAGGACTGAAAGGGACCTAAAGAGGTCATCTAGTCCAGTCCCCTGCACTGATGGCAGGGCTAAGTATTATTTAGACCATCCCTGACAAAGGGTTTGTCTAACCTGCTGTCGAGACTGATTCCCCACTCTGAGTGCAGAAGGTGGGGGCCTGCAAGGATTTTAAAAACTAATACTTGTCACTCCAGGCTTGTATTAAAATTCTAAGTTTACAGCTTTTCTCTGACCTTGGATTTGTAGATGCTGCTACCACCCAAGTGCAAAAACCCCAGTGAGAACCCAGGAGAGAGCACTTGGGAATTCCTTCCTGTGGGGTACCCTCTCAAGCCCTCCTCCTCCCTCCGCCCCTCAGTCTGAGAAGCACTGAGAAAGAATACAAAGGAAATCAGCTGTTGTCACCAGCTAATTCAACAACATGTGCACAAATCTCCTAAGACACAAAACCCCAATCCTGTTCTTAAAAAAGGTAAACTTTATTTTTAAAAAAAGAAAAAAAAATACCTGTAAACTCAGGATATTGCTAGATTTAAAAAGAGCAAATACAAAAATTAAGATGCAAGTATAGCTTTCTTGAGGTGTAACTTAAAGATTGCAAGCAAAACAAAAGCACCTGGGGTTAGTACACAGGAGTCCACAAGCCATAAAGAAATAATAGCGATAAACCTAATCACGTCTTCCTAGACTTTTCCTGCTCTACTTACATATCCGGGGTTCCAAATGAGTAGTTTCTAGTTATGATCTAATGATTTTTCATACCTGGCCCAAGCTCTTACAGCATAGTTCCAGCTCCATCTCTGCTCTCCAGGAGAAGGACACAGACAAAGAGGAAGTTTTTTCCCCAATTTTAAAATGTTCTAGCCTTCCCGTTGGCTCTTTTGGTCAGGTGCCCACTCACTTCCTTTTACGTATGGAATTTTTAATCTTTTACAGGTAAATCAAATAGAGAACCACTACTTGGAGGAATTTTATAGCTAAATCCGTAAAGGAGACCTACCTACCCCCTCCATTTATCAGACCTGCTCTTAAAAATTTCCAGTGATAGAGATTCCACAACCTCCCTAGGCAATTTATTCCAGTGTTTAACTACCCTGACAGTTAAGGAAGTTTTCCTAATGTCTAACTAACTGCCCTTACTGCAATTTAAACCCAGTGCTTCTTGTCAGAATCTGACCTATATGTAATAAGCATATCAAGAGCTGCAGACTTCTTTAATGCTTGTTCAAACTTTTAGGATTCCTAATCCTAAAATCTAATGTTAAGGCCAATAGTTAAACTCATTTTGAAATTACTTTTATGCTCATCTTCTGAGCTTCTAATACTTGGAGAATCATAAGTTAAAATTTAAAATACTGCTTTTTGCAGAATTTGAGCTACATTTATTATGTAGCTTTCTGGTGTAAAGATTTTAGCTGGGGCAGGGGAGAGGATTCTTATATAAACCTTCTGCTTTTAGAGGTTAGATGCAAAATTAACAAACTAATACAAGTGCAGATAATAAGTCATTGAGAAGGCAAAGTCTAATTGTGGCTCTTAAACTTTATAAAGGAGACAGCTATCAGGCAGAGTCCAAAAAGCCCCTTCGCAGCAGAGAAGAAGATCTGCAATGCACTTTGTCCTTCAGAAAGGATGTGAAACTTTCTGACAGAAACATGAGATGGTAACTTCACTGAATCATATCACAAGGTCCAACAGTAAAAAAACACAGAGGAGATTAGGCACCAGCAACCCCCTCTTTAGTTTGCTGCCCTTCTCACTCCCTGTATATATTGGGGCTGCTCAGTGCTAAAATACACCAAAATCTGAGGGTGCCAGTAGCATGCTAGGTGTACTGTAACTGAGAGGGAAGAGCTGTAAGTGCTTTAGCAATGAGGCCGTGTAGGCACTAACCTGGTGGATCCCAATAGCCACTCACACACGTGGCTAAGTGATATGGTATTTTACTAAGGCTGGCAGAAAAGATTACGGTTCTGTACCTAGGGCATGGGAAACAGTTACAGGGTACACTGTACTTTTTTCATTCATATTGCAGTATTTATTGCAGGCATTACAACTTTGTTGACACTGGGAACATTTTGCAAAAACTAAAAACAAATAAAAAAAGCCCACCCTTGCTAACACTGGTTCTGTTTCACTGCTGTTGGAAGCACTGGGGAATCTAGAGGGGATGATTAATTGGCTTCCGCTGTTATTTCAAGTTGTATGCCAGTTAAACCTGTTCATAGCAAGATTAGATAACAGAGACTTACAAGCTATACACTTCCTCCATGATTAGTACCAGCCACAGAGCCAAATGCATGGTTGGAAACTACTGCGAGTGTAAACTAGGCTCATGAGGCATAGCTAATTTGATGTGAAGAAATCTTGGTGTATCAGCTGTCAGAGGTTTGCAGGAGGAAGTGGCAAAGTCACAAGATGTTGTGTTGTGTTTTGGCTGCTTCAGCCCTTCTTCCAAGCAGTTTTCTTTGAATCCTGGCCACTGGTTAGTTTTCTGCATTTATCTATTCAGACATAATTTGACTCCCAGGGTAATGTTTGATTTAATTAGTTTTATAGCTAGAAAATGAGAGGCATGGGGAGTTAGCAGATTTTTATTTTTGAAGGAATAGGGAAAACTTCAAAGATGTCTGAAAAGGAAACACTAAGCTATTTATCATATTTGTTCTCTGGTTGCAATTACTTTGCCTCTTTCCCATTCTGTTATTAAACCCTGATTCCAAAATGGTATTTTAATACACCTTATGTGCTCTTCACTTCCTGTTTAACAGTTGCCCCTTGATCCTTTTTTCACTCTCTGTTATCGTACTGCAAAGACCGTCAACTTGTACAAAGTTGTCTGGGTCTAGGAAATATTTTATGTGCAATCAGGGCTCATGGGTATGTACGAGGCACTGGTGAATGAGTAAATTTCGTTATCTTTTCTGTTAGCAAGGAAAGAAAATAGCTAAATGGCTTTTGAAAAATAAATGGTGCAATCGATTAACAATAGCAAATAGAACTGTGGTAGAGATGCCATGACTGCATGCTGTTTAGATCCATTAGAACACTATATACTAGCTATTGCATCTGTCAAGTGCAAGTAATGGGCTTGACTTTCAGGTGGTGAAAATCAGTGTTGCTCCATTGACATCACTGGAGCTATGCTGATTTACACCAACTGAGAACCTGGTACAGTGATGTCAGTAATTTATAGGCAGTAATACACACTTAAAAAGTAAGTAAAGACCAAATTCTGCCCACGGCAGCTGTACCCTGCTGATAAACTTAATGAAACAATTGCCACCACCATGTGTGTAGCTCTCATTTATTATAAATGGGAATTACATGAGCACATCAAAGGGAGTATAGAACCCTGAGGCTAGCTCCAACTTGCCTTAGAAGTGCAAAGGGCTTTATCCTTGTTTTACTACCGCATATTTTATCTGGAAATATGGAACATTTCATCATGAAAAGAATATCCTGCCAGGACTGCATTTTCCTATAGAGAAGGATTTGTTAATTTCAATTTGTGGACACTGTAGAAATTAAAATACCTTTAGACCAAAAACAGCAACTCCCTGTCAGAATCCAGCTGAGGCCAGTGGTTGCTGGTGGTTGTTGATCTCATGGCTTTGTGGAGGCTTATGCAAAATGAGTTTTGTGATCTGTATCAAGACCGTAATGGACAAATGTCCACATCCCAGCAACTGGCACTGATTGGTGGCTTCTCAGCTATCTCAACAGAGAGACTAAGAACTGATTAGGCAAGAATAACTCCCCTCTTGTCCACAAAGTTAATTTCAGTGCCAGTTGCTGAGATGTGGACATTTGTCCATTACTGTCTTGATACAGATCACCAAACTCATTTTACATAAGCCTCCACAAAGCCATGAGATCAACAACCACCAGCAACCATTGGCCTCAGCTGGATTCTGACAGGGAGTTGCTGTTTTTGGTCTAAAGATACTTTAATTTCCTCCCAAGCAAGATTGAGCCTTATTAGCTGAACAGGAAGGAATCTGTACACATACATCCATGATTTACCTGTTCTCTGGGTGAATGCAGAGGGATCTCACTGTCTAATGTCTTGCTCCTTGTGAAGTCTTTACAATTGTGCATTTGTGAATGTAAAATACTAATGGATCAGATTAGTGTTTTATATGTTTTGTCCTGATGTAAGGTGCAAAGCATTAGGGAATCCAGACCCAGAAGACTTCAGCCTCCAGAGTTGAGTTTCTGATACCTTTCAGCCCACATAATTTGGAAAAGTTTCTTCAAACAATAAATTCCATATAAACGTCTTCCACCTGCCTTAACTAGCATAACCACAGAGGAGTTGTCGTCATCGTTGTCATCGTCATCATGTTCCTATTATGCCTCTGGCGTTTAGGGTGGTGACAAAGCTCCTCCACTCCTGTCTGTTTCTGGCAAGTCTTTTAATGGTTCCCTGGCTGTGTCCCAGGTTTTTCAGCTCGGCTTCCACAGCTCTTCGCCATGTTATTTTCAGGCACCCTTGTTATTGATTGCCTTCAGATGTCCATTTTATTGCTACTCTGGTGATGGAATCAGTTTCCATCCAAAGCACATGACCAATCCATCTCCAAAGCCACCTGGCAGTGATGGTGCTCAGATCTTCTTGGCTGCACTTTGTCAGTAGATCTTGGTTTGAGATTATTCTGGGCCAAAAGATACGGACGATTTTTCTGAGGCAGGTTGTATGGAATGGAGACAGTTTGGACATGTCATACATTCTCACTCCCCAGCATTCTGCACTATAAAGTAGTGTTGAAAGTACGCAGCTCCGATAAATTGTGAGTTTGATTTTAGTATTGTATGTTGATGATTTCCAGACTGTATGTAAGCTCCTGAAGAGGCTCCTGGCTTTATTGATTTTTGTTCCGGCTGTCCTGGCTTGTTCCACTGTCCTGGCTGATAGTGCTGCCCAAGTAGATGACTGTTTCTACATTGGTGAGAACATAATCCTCTATCTGTACCGGTAATTGTGAGGAAATTTTAAAGGTCATGATATCTGTCTTATTGCAGTTAATTTTCAGTCCAATTTGCTGGCTGAATGCTTTGAGTCGAGTTTTGGTTTTTTTCTTGTATATGGTGTTGGGTATGTGATAGAGCAACATCATCTGCGAAAGCCAGGTCTTCAAGGGATGAGAAAAATGTCCATTTAGTGCCTCTTGGCATGTCTTCTGATGTACGCTGCATTACGCAGTCGATGACAATATTGAAGAGCATTGCAGACTTGACACACCCCTGACGTACTCCTGCTTTGACTTCAAAACTGAGTTCACTGTGATCAACCCTGCATGTAAAGTTGAAATAGAAGCTTTTGATGACATTGATTTATGGAAAGGAATTCCATATACCAACAGAATGCGCCATAGGCTGGACCTGTGAATGCTGTCAAAAGCCTTCTCAAAGTCTATGAAATACAGGTAGAGTTGCTGTTGCCATTATAAGCACCATTCTGTTATGTTTCATAGAGTGAAGATCTGGTGAGTGCAACCATGCCCTTTCCAAAAAAACAGCTTGTTCTTTTCTGAGAACACTATCAACTGCCTCTGATATATGCTGGACTATGATCTTACACAATACTTTGCTTGACTCCGATAAAAGTGTGATACCACATCAGTTATTACAATCCCTGAGTGTTCCTTTCTTTAGTATCTTCTCTATAACCCCACTGGTCCATTCATCTGGCACTTTTTCCCTTTCCCAGATTGATGTAAACAGAGGGGCCAGGATAAATGCTGCTAATTTAGGATTTACCTTGAACAATTCTGCATTCAAGTTACCCTGGCAAGGAGCTTTCCCATTTTATAAGGATTTGATGGCTTGAGTGATCTTTCTTAGTTGAGGTGTCTGTGTTGATATCCAGATCTTCTTTAGGTGGTTCCCTGTTCAGTAGTTCTTTGAAGTACTCTGTTCAGTGCATTTCTTCTTTTTCAATTGTTAGTACATGTCCTTGTTTATTCCTGATGAGTGTTTGTTGGTGTCTGCCATTTACCACTGATAAGCCGCGTCACAGTTCCTTGTTCACCATGAGCAGCTGTATCCTCTGCTTGTGTTGCCAGATTATCTGTATAATGGTTTGTCTGCTCTCCCAAGGCGTTTGACCTCCCAGTGTGCCTTGCTATACTGCTTGTGGTATTTGTCCTTTAGCTTCTGGGATTTTGTGTCTAAAACCTTTCTCTTCAGGACTCGTCTGGTTTCTATGACATTCCACGTGCTGGGTATAATCCACTCCTTCCTTCTCTTCTGCCTGTAGCCTAGACAGGTTTCACTGCTCTGTTTATAAATTGCTGTTACTTTGCCCCACTTCTTGTTGATCTCCTCATCTACATTCCCTTCCTCTTCATCAAGGTCTGCAAGTGCTTGAAATTTGTTCTTTAACTGCAGAACCACAGAGTAGTGTGTACATATTTTTTTAAAAATCGTACCAAAGCAAAACACTTCACTGCACACACAATTCTTCCCCTGAGGAGTTGTTGAGAGAGAGACTGAGCCTTGCATGACAGATGTCAATCACCTGAAGAAGAGCTCTGTTTGTACTTTCCACCGACATATGTTAGTCCAACAAAAGATATTTCCTCACCTCCCTTGTCTCTCTCGTCTCATGTTGTTTAATGCACTACTGGAAGCAGGGCCAATGGAAGGATATTTCGTGCCCTAGGCGAAACTTCCACCTTTTTCCCCCTCCAACCCAGGGAGCACCCCCTGTGGCAGCTCCCCTTCGCTCGGGAAGCCCCCCCCACCCCCCCGCGGCAGGTCCCTGCCTCCCCCTTCGTCCCGGGAGTCCCCTCTGCGGCAGCTCCCTGCCCCACTGCCTCCATCCATGGAGATCCCCTGTGACAGCTCCCCACCCCAGCTCACCTCGGCTCTGCCTCCTCCCCTGAGCACGCCGGTGCCCCTTCACTTCTCCCACCTCCCAGGCTTGCGGTGCCAATCAGCTGTTTGGCACGGCAAGCCTGGGAGGGGAGGAGAATTAGAGCGAGGCAGTGTGCTAAGGGGAGTAGGCAGAGCGGAGGTGAGCTGGGATGGGGAGCAGTTCTCCTGCGCACCCCTCTGTTATTTGCTGTGGGTGCCCTCCCCACACCTCCCTGCCCCAGCTCACCTCTGCTCCATCGCCTCCTCTGAGTGCGCTTTTTGGCACCCCAACCACTTGGTGCCTAGGTAGTTGCCTAGTTCACCTAGTGGTTGCACCAGCCCTGATTGGAAGGTGCCCAGAGGCTATGGTGAGGAAGGTGGCATATGAACCTATATACAATAGAATTTCCCTATTTTCACAAGTATTTGACATAACTGTATGCACAAATTAGGCACACAACTGCAAGTACATTGAAACTTTTAAAAAATCTAGCTCTTAATGCTGAAGTACTAATCAAATCCTTTTATTCCCCAGCTCAGATTATATAAGGATATATGTCTGAATAGATAATACAGAGTTCTTTTCCTTTTGTGCTTTATTTCTGTATATAAATCACATTCTCTACAACATTCTTTGACTTCATATTTAATTGAATAGCCTGTCAAGATTCACTCCACAGAGTGCGCCTGGTGGGAAGGCTGCACAAAGTAAATTGAGAGATTCTGAGAAATAATATTGTTTCATTTTGGTTTTTTTAAAACACTAAGAAAAAGCCACTGAAATTAGTCTTGTTCTTAGTGGGGTCCTCCACTGTGCAGTAATAATGAAAGAGCCAAAGCCTCAGTACGGCCGCCCACATAGATGGAAAATAGTCACTTAACAGGCAACATCCGGCTCAACTGCTGGGTAACAATGGCGGCCTCTTGCAGGCCAAGAACTCAATAAGAGAGGTGGGTGTTACAGGCCAAATTGTTGCTTAGTTCCTCTCCCCATCATCTCTCTCCACAGTTAGTGGATTGTATTTTAAGCCGCATGCAGACCACTGTTCCTGAGTCCTTTGAACAGTGTTTGGCATCACACCCATGTTCTAGTGCTGTGTGCGTCAGCCTGTCCTCTTTGGACAAGGAAAGGGAAGGACTGTTAAGATCAGATCCTTAGAACTGCACCTGTAACTCCTGCTGAGTCTGCTGGGGCCTGAGCATCCTCAATTCCTATTGCTGTCAGTGGGAATTGACCTTCTCAACAGTTATTCAGCATCTTGTATGACTGGGTCCGGGAAACTCAATGGGAGGTGCAAATGTTAAGCATCTCTCAGGATATGGTCTCTAGTAATTTCAGTAGCATAACATAGATAGTCTGCTGCTAAAAAATGATTATCTTGTTATCTATAGCTATAGAGCAGGATATGCTTGACAATGGCTTTCCCTTAGGTGCATCAGAGTAGAAAGGAAACTTAAATCCTCGGAGATTTCCCTGACTTTATTTCCTGCTGTAAACTTTATTCTCAGCCCAGCTGTGCCAAAAGGTTCGTGAATTATTTGAATGTTTGTGCACGCAGCTAGTCTATGCTAAAACATCCTTGTTTTTCCTTCTCTCCACCTGCTTGTTGAATTCATTCTATTGCTATATCTTGTCTTTTAGTATAATAATTTGGAGGGAGGGACTGTTTTTAATGTTTGTGCAGTGTCAAGTACAATGGATCCTGGTCTGGCAGATGCCTGTGGGCACTACCACAGTATAAATAATGCATCTTCAAATGATTTACAGCTTTGCATCAAAACCTTAAAAGGGAGAAGAGGGGGTTAATCGCATGAACTCAGCAACTTTGAATGTTTGGATTTCGGTTTTCATGTTTGTTTGAAACCAAAGCTCAAGACAGAAGTAGGGAGTGGGAAGTAAGGGAAGTGAAAGTGCTGTGTTTAACACAGATTTTTAATCTGTTAGAAAACAAGTATGGGAACTTCTCTAGTTTGCAATGTGACGGAAATTTCCTGCAATATATTGGGGAGCCCATGTGGTATTAAGTGTACGAATGGTTTATGTATCATTATGGGCCAGCACTCTATAGAGAGATGGTAGCCACTGCTCCTACAGGAAGTGAAAACAGTAGGGGATGATTAAGGCAAATCATTTCCAGAGAGGTACCATCTCCTGCGGAGGCTCACATATTCAAATTGGATTCTCCCGAGACCAGCAAAGAACAGATATTTGGATAAATAGCCCTAGCTTAAAGAGACTCAGGGCCTCTCCCTGATCCAGCAGACAGGATCTGCTATCCCAGGAGACCTCAACCCTTGGGAAAGAGTTGGAAAGACTTTAGCTTCCTGAGGCCCTATAAAACTGAATGGTGACTGCTGGTGAGCTGTTAGCATGCATATAGGAATGTTTATTTGTTTTCTCTGCAGTGCTTTTACCTGCAGAATAAATGTGCTTGCTTATAAAGAATTGTGTGGTGACTTGTAACGGCTGGCAATACACAGTTCTTAGTCCTCGGAGTCAAAGCAAAGTGCAGGCGCTGGTCATTTTAGACAGACTGGCTTGCTTGGGATATTGCAGTGAAAACTATGGAGCTGTACAGCCTTAAAACCCCTGGTCAGGGCAGGGTATCTGCCCAGGAGAGGTAACAGCTGGGAGCTGGAAATCTTTAAGGGGGTGCCCTTGAGAGACCACAGAGTGGGGAAAAACAGGTACAGTTGCTATACTTGCAATACTCTGTGTCTTCCTAGCCAGGACCTTGCTTAATCCATGGGTGGAAGTTGAGTGATAAACTCCCCACTGTCTTCTCATTTCCATGGCACAGATGTGATGAATTCTATGATAACCTGGAAATTCTGTGACAGCGTGAGATGCACAGGAGAATATTAAAAAAAGGAAGAAGGTGATAGCAGTTCTACTGTGAGAGATTAGTGGTATCTTTTTATATAACAATATTGACTGTATTCACTTTCTAATATTTAATTTAAAACCCCTCTCTGGCTGTCTCTTCAGCCCTTTCAGGTTCTGTATTTATTTCCAGTTTGCCGCTGAATCCAGTAAATGCCTGGCACAAAACTCCAGGAGTTCTTGATGCAGAATTCAGGGCCAGTGTTCTGTACCCGTCCCTGCACTTCTGGGATGGAAAGGGAAGCAATGGATCGGATGGAAAATGATGGGAGACAAGAACTCAGAAGTGGGGAGAAGGCGGGCAGACAATGGCAACAAATGAAGTGTGAAAGTCACCAGGGAAAGCAGGTGGAAGCAGCAACCAGCAGGCAATCCACCCAAGGAGGTGCTAAGGGGAATTCTTGGAGCCTTGTTTGCTGGCAAACAAAGTGGTATGATCCCTTGACAGTTGTCTGGTATTTCTTTGGATAAAGGATATACATATAATCTTGTCCAATCAGATATCAAATATTATTCAAAAGCCCTGTAATGACCCTGTTACTGGATGAACCATCAGCACGTTGGTTTCCACAGCAAGAACTTTCCTGTTCTTTTCCCCTTTGTGTGTGTTTAGGGTCAGGCAGGATGGTCTTGCAATGTAAGCACTTGCAGGGATACAGGTGATCTGGCTTCAATTCCCAGCTCTGCCACAGTCTCAGTATCCCCATTTCTACTGATTTCAGGTGAGTCTTGTGCTATATCTATTCTTCTTAAAGCCCCACTTCCTAAAGCCACATGATTGTGTTATAATCTCAACTTTCCTTTTTCTATGGAGTAAAAGCTTGGAAATCTGAACCCTGAAGGCTCAAAAACCAAAAGACAAGGAGAGGTCCACCGGCTATTGTGATACACCTGCAAACACGTTTCCCGCATAACACTTGTCCCTTTTGTGCACTTTAATCCAGCTGTGTCTTCAGTTTTCCGAATCAAGCATGGACTTCCCTGGAAGAAACGTTTCATTCAGAGAGCTCTTCATGAGAAAGCTGGACCTTTCCATGCACAGGCAGGAGGCTTTTAAGGTGCTCTTGCTTTTCTATGTAAATGTTTCCAGTGTAAAGGATCTCTTGGTTTCAGCACATTCAGGGCCAAAGTGTCCATTCTGCCAGAGTTCTGCATAGCACAGCAACTGAGATAGGGGACAAAGATGGCTTCCATGTTAAAGCCTTTTCAAGTTCTGAGGCTGCCCCCAGCATAAATCGAGGCAGGTTCTGCTCTGAAGTACGCTACTCCTCCACTGACCCCTGTCCTCCCATCTGTCGCCTACACTGGGGCCTTTGAGTAGGAGTGATGAAAAGTCAATATAACAGCTCTGTTCCATCCAGGGAATCCTCAAGTGCTGTGGGTCTCCAGTGATCAGATTTGATAGCTTCATTGCCTCTTTACATTACTGGATCAGTGTAAAAGAGCCATAGGACAATGAAGAATTGGGCCTAGAGTTTCTTTTGAATTCAAGCCAAGGGTGTGCTACCCTTTACGTCCATGGGTCCCCGAAGTGCCATGAAGGGGCTGGGGGGAAAAGGGAGAACCTGCTTTATATGATGGGCCCTTGCCTCCACAATGCTGCCTGGATTCCTCTCTCCCTCCCTTGGCTTCTGCAGGAGCCCCGTCTCAGGGACTTTCCCAGATCGATTTCAAAGAAATAGGGGGCTGTGGTGTTGAAACACAAAGCTATACAAGCAACTGCAGAGTCTGCAAAACTTTGCCCCAGAGGTTTGGCTCGGGAGGAGGAATTGCCAGGAGTCAAGTCAGCTCAAACCTTCCTAACCCGTGAAAGCAGCATGTAGCATAGGCCAGCCAATCCAGAGGGACTTCTGTGGAGTAAGATCAAAGAGGGGAGCATGCCACAAATATGACATTTCCCCTTTTCCTGTGTATCCAGAATTCTGGGGTGTGGGTTTATGTCTGCTCACAGAAGCAGAAGGCAGCATGTGGTCCTGAATTAACGGGTAGTATAAATACACACACACATACTGGCAGACCCTGTTCATATATACCACAGGGGAAACCAAGCATTGTTCTGAAGAGGATGAAGGGTGGAGACAACCCCCTTGAGTTTCGGGCTTGTCTTTGAATGCCAATGTTTTTATTAGTGAAAATTGGATCCTATGTTATGTGTAACATATTTTTTCCCCATTCCTTTTCATTGTTGTTGTGAGGGGAGGTTTTTTGTTTGTTTTTTTGCTTGTTAAAAGCATCCTTGTACTAACACCACTGAAAATGTAGCACATAATTAGAAATGAATTGGAACGTATGTAAAACAAATCAAGATCTGCGTATTCAGTGCTAAGATTTTGTAGGTAAAGAAAAAGGCTTAAACCAGGTTTACTGCTTCTGGGAGGTGCCAGCACAAGGCTCTGCAGTGTTTTAGTTAACCAATGAATAGGTACAACCAATGTGGTGTTAGTGTGACCTTTTCCACACCAGAAATATCCTCCAGACCTTGTTGTGGGCAGACCTCTCCTCTGGGTAAGAAAACAGGATCGTCTTCAAGTCAATTCAATCCTGAGTGGCCATCAAGTGCCAAATGTTGTGGAGGTGTATTTCAGCATTGGCAGCAATTCCATCATGGTCGAGGATGATCTCTTTCCCAGGTTTTATTTTTCATGGGTCCTTTGGTGACTGAGGATTCTGATCCTTGAGCCACAGGCTTGTGGCAAATGTTGCAGGTGGTGCTGGAAGACGTGATTGCTGCGTGACTGTCTTTCCTTTCTTTTCTGGCATTTTTCTGCAACCAGAGCAAGGCTATTTTCCTCAAAAGTGGACATTCCCTCTCTGACTAGTCTTTGCCATTTATCTCTATCGTGGGATGCTGTCTCCAGGTGTGCAGTGTCGATGCCACATCTCTTGATAGGTTTCAGAGCAGTAGCTGTGTTAGTCGGTATCAGCAAAAAGAATGAGGAGTCCTTCTGGCATCTTAGAAACTAAAAAATGTATTTGAGCATAAGTGCTAAAACCCATTTGCTCAGATGCATGGAGTGGAAAATACAGTAGGAAGATATATATATTTATATACACACAGAGAACATGAAAATATGGGGGTTGCCATACCAACTCCAACAGAACAAATCAATTAAGGTGGGTTATTATCAGCAGCAGAAGAAGAGTTTTAGTTTGTGTAATGACTCCCATTCTTTATTCAAGACTAATTTAATATTGTCTAGTTTGCAAATTAATTCCAGTTCTGCAGTTTCTCATTGGAGTCTGTTTTTGAAGTTTTTTTATTGAAGAATTGCGATTTTTAGGTCTGTAATTGAGTATCCACGGAGATTGAAGTGTTCTCAGACTGGTTTTTGAATGTTGATTCCTGATGTCAGATTTGTGTCCATTTATTCTTTTGTGTAGAGACCGTCCAGTTTGGACAATGTACATGGCAGAGGGGCATTGCTGTCACATGATGGCATATATCACAGTGGTAAATGTGCAGATGAATGAGCCCATGATGGTGTGGCTGATGTGATTAGGTTCTAATGATGGTGTCCCTTGAATAGATATTTGGACAAAGTTGGCAACAGGCTTTGTTGCAAGGATAGATTCCGGGGTTAGTGTGTTTGTTGTGTGGTTGCTGGTGAGTATTTACTTCAGTTTGGGGGGCTGTCTGTAAGCGAGGACTGGCCTGTCTCCCAAGGTCTGTGAGGGTGAGGGATCGTTCTTCAGGATAGGTTGTAGATCCTTGATGATGCATTGGAGAGGTTTTAGTTGGGGGCTGAAGGTGATGGCCAGTGGTGTTCTGTTACTTTTTTTAATTGGTCCTGTCCTATAATAGGTGACTTCTGGGTACTCTTCTGGCTCTGTCAGTCTGTTTCTTCACTTCAGCAGGTGGGTATTGTAGTTTTAAGAACACTTGATAGAGATCTTGTAGGTGTTTGAGGGATTGGAGCAAATGCAGTTGTATCTTAGAGCTTGGCTGTAGACAATGGATCGTGTGATATGGTGTGGATGAAAGCTGGAGGCATGTAGGTAAATATAGAGGTCAGCAGGTTTCCGATATAGGGTGGTGTTTATGTGACCATTGCTTATTAGCACTGCAGTGTCCAGGAAGTGGATTTCTTGTGTGGACTGATGCAGGCTGAGGTTGATGGTTGGATGGCAATTGTTGAAATCCTGGTGGAATTCCTCAAGAGCTTCTTTTCCATGGGTCCAGATGATGAAGATGTCATCAATGTAGTGCAAGTAGAGTAGGGGCGCTAGAGCTACTCTACTTGCACTACACTGATGACATCTTCATCATCTGGACCCATGGAACTTTTTTGACTATGCACCCCTAGTAGAAAAAAAATTTTGAGCAGGCACCCCCATGGGGGAAGTCCCGCCCTAGCCCCGCCCCCATCCACTCCCTCCCACTTCCCGCCGGACTGCCCCCCTCAGAACCTCTGCTCTTTGTCCCCTAACTGCCCCCCTGGGGCTGGTCCGGCTGTGCCTGGCTCTTCCAACGGGGCTGCAGCCACGGCACCCAGCTCCTGGGGCCGGGTCTTCGCCACGGCACAGTGCCCAGCTCCCAGGGCCAGGTCTCTGCAGCAGCATGGTGCCCAGTTCCCGGGGCCGGGTCTTCGCCACGACGCGGTGCCCAGCTCCCGGGGCTGGGTCTCCGCCACGGCATGGCGCCTGGGGCCAGGTCTTTGCTGGGGCGCCCGGGGCCGGCTCCCAGGCCTGGATCTCCAGCCACGGTGCACAGGACTGGGACCGGGATCAGGTCTCAAGCCACAGCGCACAGCGCCCGGCCCCAGGAGACGTGCCAGTCTTCATTATGGCATGGTGCCCGGCTCCCGGATCCGGATCTTCGCTGCGGCACCTGGAGCCCGGTCTCCAGTCGTGGCTCCCGGGGCCGGGGCTGGGCCGGGTCTCCACCGCGGCGGGGTGCCCAGCTCCCGGGGCCGGGTCTCCGCCATGGCACTACTCCCGGGGCCGGGTCTCTGCCATGGCGCAGCTCTTGGGGCCAGGTCTCCAGCCACAGCGCCCAGGTTCGGGACCAGGTCTCCTGCCGTGGCGCAGTGCCTGGCTCCCAGTTCCGGGTCTCCAGCCATGGTACTTGGCGCCCAGCCCCGGGAGCTGCGCCGGCTCTTCGCCGTAGCGCCCAGCTGCTGGCTCCCAGAGCCGGGTCTCCAGCCGTGGCGCCCGGCTCCCGGGGCCGGGCTGGGTCTCCAGCTGCAGCGCACGGCTCCCGGGGCTGGGCCGGGTCTTCGCCACGGGGCTTCACTCCTGGGGCTGGGGTGCTGTGCACCCCTGTGGGTGGTCTCGCGCAGCCCCTGGGGTGCGCGCACTCCAGTTTGCAGACCACTGCGCTAGAGGACAAGAGCTGAGGAGGAGTTGTTCTAAGTCAGCCATAATAATGTTGGCATACTGGGGCGCCATGTGGATACCTATAGCAGTCCCACTTACTTGAAGGTATATATTGTCCCCAAATGTGAAATAATTGTGGGTGAGGAGAAAGCCACAAAGTTCAGCTATCAGGTTTGCTATGACATTATTGGGGATACTGTTCCTGATGGCTTGTAGTCCATTTTTGTGTGGAATGTTGGTGTAGAAGGCTTCTACATCCATCGTGGCCAGGATGGTGTTTTCTGGAAGATCACCAACGGATTGTAGTTTCCTCAGGAAGTCAGTGTCTCAAAGATAGCTGGGAGTGCCTGAGGAGAGAGTCTACATAGCCAGACAATCTTGCTGTCAGAGTGTCAACGCCTGAGATGATAGGGCATCCAGGATTTCCAGGGTTATGGATCTTGGGTAGTAGATAGAACACCCCTGGTCAGGGTTCTAGAGGTGTGTCTATGCAGATTTGTTCCTGTGCTTTTTCAAGGAGTTTCTTGAGCAGAAGGTGGAATTTCTTTTGGTAACCTAAATGCCGTTAATTCCTCTGGCTAGGGGTGAAGGCTCTTGGGTGGGGCTGGGGTTGAGGAGTTCAAGGAGTGGGAGGGGGCTTAGAACTAGGGAATAGGGTTGGGGTGCGGGCTCTGGGGTGGGGCCGGGGATGAGGAGTTTGTGGTACAGGCTGCCCAGGGGCTGCAGTGGGGAGAGAGTACTCCCCCCATCCCCAGCCCTCTCTCGTCGCAGCAGCTCAGGGCCAGGGGAGAGGGGCCTTCCCACAGCTGCGGCAGCTCCGGCAGGGCTGGGCTGGGCGAGGGGCTTCTCTCTGCATTAGCTCTGATGGGGCTGGGCTGGGCAGAGGGAGAGGCTCCTCTCCCTCAGCTGCACCAAGTCTGGGGCAGCTCCAAGCTGGGGGTCCCTCTCCCTTGTCCGGCAGCTCCGTGTGGGGTCCTGAGCCCCTGCACCGGGCTTAACAGGCAGATGCGTGGCCACGTAGCTTAGAAAGAACTTAGTGTTTGACCTACAGAAAACACCTGAAAAACCTGGAACACCAGCACTTTCTTTGGAAGATCCTCAACGTACAGTAAGAGGATCATCACAGACAAAGAAGAACTGGAAACTGTAGAACACTTTGCCTGTCTTGGCAGCCATCTCTCAGACAAAGACCGTGAGATTCAGTACAGAATTCTCTGTGCCAGCCTTGCCTTTGGCAGACTTTCTCTCTGGGTGTTCAGCAATCACAACATCAGAACACATACTAGATTTTTAGTTTATAAAAGCAGGAGTAATCCCAAGTCTCTTGGACAAAGGTTTATGTCACTTATTCACAGTACATCGTCAGTATCAGGTCGAGTAGCCGAGACCACCGACCAGGGAAGCAACCCACCCCCCCTTTCCTGACAAACAGAGGGACGCACCCCACCCATATACTTATCGCCTGCACCGCCATGGACTTGGACTCTTGCTACACACCATGGGTGGAGCACCCAAACACACCTATACACTAACGCTTTAAAAAACTCCCACACCCCAATCTGGATCTGTGCTGGATATGAAATATGCATGTACTTTGAAAACCCTGTAGCTTTTACATACAATCGCCCATAACCCCAACCTGACTCCAGATGTCCAGCACCTTACTTCTTAACTTGTGTATGTTTTCATTTTTTTAACATTAGTTTTAATAAAGTTTTAAATCTGTACTAGGAACATTTCATATAGGCCACCGAACCACCATTTTGCAGTCAGGCAGTAACAGTAAGTCATTATCCAGAAATAATGAGATTGAGAAGACCTGGCATCCCACTCTGATTTAAGAGACCTGAGTTCTGTCCAATGCTATGGCTGACCTGCTGTGAGACTATGACCAAGTCACTTCACTTCTCTGGGCCGATTTCCCTCCCTGGCCTTTTTCTGCCTTACCTGCTTGTCAAGTGCCTGACACTACAGAGCCTTGATGTCATCTGAAGACTTTAGGCACTACCATTACAAACATAGTAATTGACCTGGGCTGCATGTGAAATGACAATCCAAGTGAAAGTTTTCAGAGATGAGTGTGTGTCCTGTTATTCGTGTCCAAGCCATGCCACTCTGGCCACAAACTATAAAAGATTAATTTTACAAACCAACCATGTGCGACGCCCTGTTCAGCCAGGAAAGAAGACACACCCTCCACAGCTCTCGCTCGCTCTCTCTCCCCTCTGGTGAGTTATTTGAGAGCTAACAAATGTAGTAGATCTTTATCAATAACGGTCACAGAGGAAATGCTTCTTGCAGAAAAACAATGCTGTCCTCAGAACATCAATCCCGCTTCCATTGTATATGTTCAGTCTGGCACCTTTCATCATCATCATCCTGGCAGATTGAGTGCCCCCGAATCAATCTCTTGCTAGGTCTTTATGACAGTCTGGCTGGATGTTCAGTCTGAGTCATCACTGGCAATCTTATCACAGCACTGAAGCTTTTGGTAACCATGTGATTCCTGGCCATGTTGCAAAATTCTCTGGCATCTTTCACATATATTCAGTTCACTTAGGGGGAAGAGGGAGAAGGGGAATCCTCAGCAAATCTGACAAACAGCAGCCCCAACTTTCACAGGGACCCATGCAGGTGGGCAGATAATTGTCCAAAGATACATGCAGAGCAAGCAGTTGCTTTATTGTATGCACATATTTGGTGGGCAAAGCTCGGTTGCCCTGCGGAAGCATTTAATCCAGAAGCTTTTGAGTTTGAATAGCACAGAGGATGGTATGAAAATTGGTGAAATTAAACTCCAGGAAAATTGAAATGATGCTTCTTATGTGAAGCACTAGATGTAAATGGGATGTGCCTGGGCCTGCCACTGGCCTTTCCATCTTTGATGGAGAAATTGCATCAGAGGCTAGAAGAGGAGGTGATGCAGGTATCAGCAATGGTAATTGGGCTTTTTCCCACTTGAAGAAAGAGGCCAGGCTCCAGTCCCGTCTCCCACATAATGAGCTGATAAATGTTAGGCACATGACTTAATGGCAGCAAGACCGGATTACTACAAAGAGCTGTATTGTGGGCTAATGAAATGGCTGCCTAGAGCTAGTACAGAGTGGAGCTGCATGATAACCAGGGATGTGCAAGGGGATTCTGCATACATGTTGCTTCCCTCTCTGCTAGCTGCCTGCTGGTAAGCAGAATGAGTTCAAGATCTTGATCCCATTTGAAACTGTAATGAATGGATCCTTGAGATATTACTGAAATTCTGGCCAAGCTAAGGACTTACTGAATGTGGGTAAAGGGCTTTGTAAGTGCTGATTACCATTTTTGTCAATGTGCCTCCACTTCTTAGGTCAGAGGTTAAGAGCACTTGGAGTGGTGATGTCTGCAGAGAGTGGATTTTGTACATTCTTCACTGTAGCCCTGGAGTGCACTCCTCAGGCAGGGCACACACTTGACATTGTCTAAACACAGATGTACATACAACTTCAAAAGGCACTCGGCATTTCAACCGAGTTGGTTTTAGGGGTTACTTGTAAAGACATTTTAGTTGGCTTTATGCATGGTGCACAGTCATGCTGCTGCCACAAGCAATGCAGACCAGTACAGTATGGTGGCAGCACCTAGTAGCCCCCAGCAAAGACCCAGACCCCACTGTGCTAGGTACTGTATAAGCATAGAACAAAAAAATGGTCCAGTTTTCATCAGCGAAGGTGGTTGGGGCCTAGTCTGTACTTGGAAGATTGGATATAAACCCAGGTAGATAGAGAAGACATGTAGGGAAAGTGCAGATGCTGCAGGAAGTAGTGCTGGTGATTCAATAGGTGGCACCATTCACCAGCATGCCATCGTGGTTCTAAGGGCCACTGTGCTGCTGGTTGCCCATACTAAGCTCCTATTAACTGTAGTCATCATGAATCACATGGCATTTTATGCAGGAACTGGAGGTGCTATCTAGTGCATGGCCCAAATTTCCCCTGGGGTAATTACATTACGATTGTATGAAGGCACTTTGCATTGTCAATTGGATATGGTATTCCTCACTTCCTCTCCCAAACTGGGGTATAGTGTAGCTGTGTGCTGCTAAGCAGTTTGTCCCCTTAGTAGGGGAAGTGAGATATATAGGTCTTGTCTATAAGGGGTTTCTTTGCACTGATAAAGATACACTCAGGTCATGTCCCTGCTCCTCAAGTGTAGCTACACTGCACTGATGTAAACTGAGGGCAATAACCAGAGCAATGTACCCCAGGAACTTATTGAGTTAAGAGTCGCACTGAAACAGCAAGCCACATTTCACACCCGTGTAGCGTGCCTTTAACGCTGATGTAATTACTTTGATTTGATTTTACCTACACTGATGAAATTACATCAGTAGAAATTACCCTAATCTAGAGGAGCCTGTAGTGTATTATGATGTGTGGTGTTTGGTTTGGTTTTTTTATTTTGGGTGGTGGTTTTTTGCTTTGTAAAACTTGGCAAGTTCCATCTGGATGAAAGGTGGAGACAAGGAAGAATCTTACCCTTCAGTGAAGAATGCTATGGAAAATAGGGGCTTGCAGAGTTATAAACTGTGTACATATATTGTTAAAAATAGTTGTTTTATCAATTACCCACATATATACATTTTCAGAGATAAGACAAGTTTCAGAAAGGCTCAGGTACCTGGAAATTGGTGAACAGGGGAACCCTTGACACAGCCTTAAATCCCTCAGGGGCCTGATTCTTACTTACATGGAGGTCTCTTTACGCTGCTTTGGCTACTATAAAATTACATTAAATTAATACACTGACACCCTTTATCATAGTAGTAAACAGGAGCCCTAGTTATTGGACTCTATTGTGCTAGGCACTGAACAGACAGAGGGCTCCTGCCCCAAAGAGCTTCCAATCCAAGGGCATATCTATACATACAGCACGGCTGCAGCGCAGCTGTACCAGCGCATCTGGTGAAGATGCTCCATGCCAACAGGAAAGAACTCTCCAGTCGGCATAATAAAAGCACCCCCGCGAGCAGCAGAAGTTATGTCAGTGGGACAAGCTCTCCCACCGACATAGTGCTGTGCACACACATGCTTATGTTGGTGTAATTTATGTCGCTCGGGATGGAGGGTGGGGCTATTCACACCCTGGAGTGACATAAATTCTGTCAACATAAACTGTAGTGTAGACATAGCCTAACTATAAGGCCATGTCTACACTACCACTTAGGTTGGCAAAACTTATGTCGCTCAGCGATGTGGAAAAAGACAATCCCTGAGCAACGTAAGTTTTGCCAGTGTAAGTGGCAGTGTGCACAGAGCTTCTCCTGCCAACATAGCTACCATTGCTCATGGAGGTGGTTTTATTTTTTTGACAGGTTAGCTCTCTCCCATCAGCACAGAGCAGCTATACAAGTGTTCTGAACAGCAACTGAGGGCTTGGCTACACTGACATTTTATAGCGCTCTAACTTGCTGACTCAGGGAGGTGAAAATTCACCCTCCTGAGCGCAGCAAGTCTGAGCACTTTAAAGCGCTAGTGTGGACAGCCTCCGAGCGCTGGGAGCCGGGCTCCAAGTGCTCTGAGCTAATCCCCTTGTGGAGGTGGATTATCAGGAGCACTGGGAAAGCTCGCTCCCGCGCGACCACACTTGCACTTCAAAGCACTGCTGCATCAGCGTTCCTATTCAATGAACTCCCTATTCAATGAACAGGGAAGGATAAATGCGTAGGAATGGTACCCAAAAAACCTGGCATGCCAGGTGGGGAACCCCCTGGCCTAGTCAATGGGAGATGCTGCGCCTTTCATACAGTTACGGTTAAGCAGCTAACTCCAGGCTGCAGGGAGGCACTATCCCTGCTAGCGATCCACAGCCAGGAACCTGAGTCAGGGTGGCTTAGGCACCTAAGCTAGTTTTTGCCAGAAATGACAGAGGAAGAGGAGAGGGGCAGGGGTCCTCTGCTGCTCAGAAGAGTGCCTTAACTACTGGGCTGTGAGATGTTCTGATGTGGGTCATCGTCGGTCCCTCCTGTTCAAGCTATCCACTTTGGATAAACCATTAGTGAAGGGCAAGAATGACTCTATAATCTGACGTTAGGGCACCTCCCTGAGGGCCAGGAGACCATCAGGTTCCCCTGCTCCAATGACTCATTAGTTAGTTATCCAAAGTGAGTGGCTTCAACAGGAGAGATTGAGGGAGTCCCACATCGGAATATCCCATATCCTAGTGATTAGGCCACACTCCTGTGAGGCTCCTGCTCAAATCTTCTCTCCTTAGCAGGCTGAGAGGGGCTTGAACCTGGGTCTCCCAAACTCTGGGTGAACATGCTAACCACTGGAATGAAAGTTATAAAGAAGGTTCCACCACCTCCTCTGGCCAGATTTTGAATGGGGCCTGACTTGTAGGACATGCTTAGAGCCCATCTATTGGATTGGGCCCATCAGGCAAGGTAGGTGGGGGTGAAATCCTGGACCTGGTGAAGTTAGTGGCAAAATTCCTATTGACACAATAGGGCCATAATTCATCTCTAAGGCTTTATCCATAGCACATCCCCTGTATCTAGTCTGCTCTAAATATAGTTTGGCCCAAACAATATGTGGTTAAAACCTGATTAGTAACCATGGCAGCAAACAGTATATCACCCACAGGCCTAGCCTGTCACATAATTCTCATCCTCTAACCCAGCCGTTCTCAAACTGTTGGTCTGGACCCCAAAGTAGGTCATGACCCCATTGTAATGGAGTCACCAGGGCTGGTGTTAGATTTGCTGGGGCCCAGGGCCAAAGCTCGAGCCCCACCACCCAAGGCGGAAATCAAAGTCTGAGCCCTACCCCCAGCTGAAGCCAAAGTCTGAGACTCAGCGCTCGGGGCCAAAGCTGAAGCCCAAGGACATCAGCCCTGGATGTCAGGGCTCTGGCTTTTGGCTTTGGCCCCCCTACCCGGGAGACAGGGCTCCAGCTTTGGCCCCCCCGACAGGGGTGGTAGAGCTCGGGTAGGCTCAGGCTTCAGTCCACCCTCCTGGGGTCGTATAGTAATTTTTGTTGTCAGAAGGGGGTTGCGGTGCCATGAACTCTGAGAACTCCTGCAGACCCATTCTATACACTGTTAGCTTTGTTGCACTATAGACAGCCTCTCCTAGCCATTTAATTCGTGTGGCCAGTACTCCGGCCCCTCCCGCCCCATCCTCCCCTCTCCCCGGGGCAACCCAGAGTGTACTGCCCACATGCTGCTGGTGCAACTCTGTGTGTCCTTCAGGCATTTGAATTGCTGTTGAAGCAGTATGGAATAATTGCCCACTTTCCCCCAGAATGCACTGATTGTTAGCCCAAGGGTGTACAGTACTGTAAATTAAGAGGTTGTAAATTAGGCCATGATTTGATTGTGCAACAGTCATCAATGAAGTACTTTTTGTTGTTTTTTGCAAAACTATAACAGGTTCCCTTTAGCTGAAGCCACCAAAATGTAAAGTATGTTTGTGAAAAGGCTTTAGTTTTGTGCCATCTGTAAAATTAGCAAATCAAAGGAAGTTTGTAGAAGGGTGGTATCTAGGTGATCTATATATCTGATATATCTGAATCTCCAATGTGTACTGGAGGGATGTCAGATAAAAGGCTTTGGGGTTGGCCCATTTCTAATATAGATAAAATATGTTGGTGGGGGACGGGGTAGAAAGCAGGGGGTCTGTCCAGGAGGGAGTTTGGTTTTTTAATACATTGTCAGAGGATGAAAAACAATTAGGCATTGAAGCTGATGAAAAACAGGCAGGCAATTAGAGTAAGTTTTTTGAGGAAGATGTTACCCCCTCCTCCCCTCCCCCCACAAAGCCTTCAAATCTGATGGAAAAATGGAATATTAGGTTTGACAAGATTTCAGGAAAACTGCTAGAAATTGACAAGCTCTTGACATAATTAAAATGCCTCAATTCATAAGGCAGTTTGGAGCAACAAGCAAAGAACTGAAAGATGAAAAAAAAAACTGGAATAACATGCATTTTCAAAACCCCAGGAGGAAAAGCAATCATTAATATATAGGACATTGAATATTCCTTTTAAATGCATATAGAGGTTAATTGCTACTTAGAGGTTAATTGCAGCTCAGCATGCATATCCATCATATGTGTTACCTAAAATACAGTTTCATTCTAAGAGAAGTATGATTTGAGCTGAAAGGGCAGGCAAAAATAATTGGTTAAGAACAATGCTATTAAACAGCTGTATGATTGCAAATTTCCATTGGTTTTCATTTTTCTTCAACAAGGAGCATGTTGCATATCCTTTTGAGACAGATGCTTCTCTTACATGTGGCAAACAACTATAAATAGCTATAAAAACAGGAGCTGATATTTAACTGAAATCTTGCCTTGTTCACCCCTACCTTATCAGCCTGTACAATGCAGTAACGGCTCATGAATGCTATGTTACACCCTGGCCACTTGTCATGTACAAATACACTATCTAAGATAGCACATTACCTTGTTATTTTTTGAAAGTCTCTTTGAGGTCTGTTTCCATATTGTATAATATGAAGGTGCTCAGATGTAACTGATGAGCTCCTTGTCTAATATAGATGAAACCCTTTGTGAGCAAATATTTTAATGAACTGATGACACAGAGTAGGAGTATGGGCATAAGGGTGGGGAAAAGTGTTTGAAATAAATACAAACTAACCCTGATCTGCAGTCCACCCATCAAACTAATTCTTCAATTTTTAAATGGTCTAGTTAACCTTTGTTTCCTCATGCATATTGTGCGTTTCTAGGTTCTAGACGGGTCCAGAAGGGACAACAGTAGAACCTCAGAGTTATAAACACCAGAGTTACGAACTGACCAGTCAACCACACCTCATTTGGAACTGGACGTACTCAGTCAAACAACAGCAGAGACCAAAAATAAATATATAAATAAAAACAAAGTAGAAACAGTACAGTGCTATGTTAAATGTAAACTACTAAAAATGAAAGGGAAAACAGCATTTTTTTTCTGCATAGTAAAGTTTCAAAGTTGCATTAAGTCAGTGTTCATTGTAAACTTTTAAAAGAACAACCATAATATTTTGTTGAGTTATGAACATTTCAGAGTTACGAACAACCTCCATTTCCAAGGTGTTCGTAACTTTGAAATTTGAATGTATTCCAAAATACTGCAGGAAAAGCTTTTCTCATGAGAGTGCTAGTCCTACGAAGCAACAAAAAGCAGTTTGGCTGCAATAGTTATTTGTGAAACTGCTGAGCTTCCATCTACAGCACCATTTCACCATTTAAAAAACAAAAGACAGAAACAAAAGTCTTTAAAAAATCTGATCTCCATTTGATTCTTCCACTGACTTCATTCTGAGATTTAGGCAAAACACTTAACTTTTGTGTCTCAGTTTCCCCATCTTTTAGAAATGGAGAATGGGTTTGGAAATAACCATGAAACTAAAAATTTCACCAAGCAAATACTTGCAAAGTGAAATGCTTTAGATTTGTAACTACTTATTTACATGAGAGTTGATTGGAAATTCTACTGTCCCTGCCCATCTTGCCTAATAGCCATTGATGGACCTATCCTCCATGAATTAATCTAGTTCTTTTTTCAACTCTCTTATAATCTTCTTGACCTTCATAACATCCCCTAGGAAGGAGTTCCACAAGTTGACTCTGCATTGTGTGAAAAAATAATTCCTTTTGTTTGTTGAAACCTGCTGCCTACTAATTTCATTTGGTGGCCCTTAGTTTTTGTATTACGAGGAGTAAATAACACTTCCTTATTTATTTTCTCCATACTAGTCATGATTTTAGACCTCTATCACCTTAGTCATCTCTTTTCCAAGCTGGAAAGTCCCAGTCTTATTAATCTCTCCTCATATAGCAGCCGTTCCATATCCTCTAATCATTTTTCTTGCCGTTTTCTGAACCTTTCCCAGTACCAATATAACTTTTTTGAGATGAGGCGACTGCGTCTGCATGCAGTATTCAAGAGGTGGGCATACCATGGATTTATATAGGGGCACTATGATATTTTCTGTCTTATTATCTATCCCTTTCTTAACGACTCCCAACATTCTGTTCACTTTTTTGATTGCTGATGCACATTGAGTGGATGTTTTCAGAGAACTAGCCACAATAACTCCAAGATCTCTTTCTTGAGTGGTAACAACTAATTTAGACCTCATCATTTTATATGCATAAGCATCAGATTTCAGGCCACTAAAGAAACTTAAAATTAACTTCCTACTTTGGTTTCCTCATCCTTCAAAGTAAAAATAATGGCACTTACATACCTAACAAGGATCATGTGGATTAATTAGATTAAGTTTGCAAAACCCTTTGAACTAAGTACCAACCATTATGAGTGTAATCTTGCCTATATGAGAGAGGCACCTGTTCTGAAGAATGACATTTCCTTTAAGGAAAGTAAGTTTTGAGGCCAAAGAATCTTGATAATGTCACTTAATTTTACAGTCTTCACCATCTGCAACTCACTTTCTGCTTTCTTTATATCTTTTTTTAAAATAATCTGTCTGTTTAAATGCCTGCATCAATACAAGTGAAATGAACGTTTTCACTTTAGTTTCTCTACATTTAAAAGATACAGAGCTCCAGATAGTTTCTGAGATAATGAAATTTTCATATTGCTTTAATTACTGCAATATTTCTTATTATTCTGCACTAATTAGAGCAGTACCTAAAAACCTAACAGTTTTCTAATCAACACTAAATATGCATTATTATTTTGTTGGCCCTCAAAATCCCAGTCTCCAGCAAACCTCCAGCATGCACATGTTAACAAGTGAAAAGGTACAGAGTGAATAACTAGAAACTTGAAATCAGCATTGTTTGTTTAAGCCAAGATCAGATTTTTCAAGAGCAATCCTGCACATATATAGAGTCTAGAACCATGGGAGCCACCTTCAGTGACAAGTTAGTAGGATTATTTTTACTTATTTGTATTACTATGGCGCCTAGTAGCCCTAGTCAGAGACCAGGACCTCACTGTGCTAGATGCTGTACAAGTGCAGAACAAAAAGCTCCCAGTGAGCTTAGAGTTCATTAAATGACAAAACCCAGACAAGCAAACTAAAGGAATGAATGATATTTACATTTCAACAACCAGATTCAGCTAGACTTGCTTTGGCTGAGGTGAAAGTAAGCCTGTCTAGTCCAGCATACCGGCAAGAGTTGGCACACAGGCAACCATACCAGCAGGGCTGCTGTGGGGGGGAAAAAGGTGGCAGCTTCCCTGGGGCCCAGGGCTCCTGGCAGCAGCTGGATTCCCTGGCCCTTTACATCAGTGCCAGAGCCCCAAATCTCCCAGTTGCCACCACTGCTACAGCTACCATGAGGCTGCGGCGGTGATTTAAAGGGCCTGGGCTCCTGGCCACCGCTTGCAGCTCCCACTGGCCGGGAACAGCAAACCGCAGCCACTGGGAGCTGCGAGCAGCCGTCCCTGCCAATGCTCAGGTAAACAAAGCATCCCGCAGCCCGCCAGGGGTTTACCTTGACAGGCAATGAACCAAGTTTGGGAACCACTGCTCTAGAGATTGGTTAGACAGAAACCAGGAGGAGCCACACCATCAGTCAGACAGAGAACTTTGGGCTAGTAGATGTTCGGAGGTTCTCTCACTCCACTGTTAGGCAGTACTCTGGGCTGAGGACTACTCCCAACCATGTCTCAGGGGCTAGACTGGATCACTTTGATACCTTGAAGACCAGTGTGAATATGTTTGTTCAGTCTTCCATGTCTCCCACTCACTCGTCTGATTATCATTATGTCTCTGTCAGGTTGTCTCTCCCTCTTCCTGCCTGTGATTCCCACTGGTTCTCTAACGCCACATTATTACAGGACATGAATTTCACCCAGAGGTTTGCTGTGTTTTGGGAGCACTGGTGACAGCATGAGCCCTTGAATGAGTCCCTGAGGTAGTGGTGGGATGTCGGAAGGGTCCGGAGGCAACTGTTTTGCCAGCAGGATACCCAGGCTGCCACATGGTCCTTGCATCAGGCCATGAATGCCCTGCAACAAGACATCCTGGGCCTTCATGGCAACCTCGATGTGGGAATCCCAGTGCAGATTCACTAAACCTTATTTAAGAGGTACCAGCTCCAGAGGTGCTTGTGGGAGGAGAATGTGACTGGTTCGGGCCCGTTTCACTCTACTCCATGAAACAGACACTCCCACAAGGTTCTTTTTCAGGTTGGAGAAAAAGTCTACAGACCATTGACAGATTTTTTGCATACAGCTGACAGATGATTGTCTATGGTTGCTGGGTACCTGGTTTTCGACCAGAACACCCAGTTGAAAAGGGACCATGATGGCTCCGGCACTGCTGACTGGGCCGGTAAAAGTCCCATAGACGCCGACTCCATGGGTGCTCCGGAGCTGGAGCACCCACGGAGAAAAATTGGTGGGTGCAGAGCACCCACTGGCAATTCTTTGCCCTGCCCTGGCTCACCTCCGCTTTGCCTCCTCCCCCAAGTGCGCTGCCGCCGCTCTGCTTCTCCCTTCTCCCTCCCAGGCTTGCCGTGAATCAGCTGATTGGCGGTCAAGCCTGGGAGGGAGGGGGGAGAAGCGGAGTGGCAGCGGCGCGCTCGGGGGAGGAGGCGGAGTGGAGGTGAGCTGGAGGGGGGAGTGGTTCCCCTGCACACTCCCCCACCCCTCAGTTACCTATTGCTGATGGCCCTCCCTGCACACACACACCCCGCCCCAGTTCACCTCCGTTCCGCCTCCTCCCCTGAGCACGCTGCTATTCTGCTTCTCCCCCATCCTTCCTGGCTTGCCATGCGAAAGCCTGGGAGGAGAGGGGTGTAGAGGAAATGCAGCATGCCTGGGGGGGCACCTATGAAAAGTCCGGTCAGTGGTGCAGTGGGGACCCGGGGCTAAGGCAGGCTCCCTGCCCACCCTGGCTCCATGTGGCTCCTAGACGTGGCCGCCAGGTTCCTGTGGCCCTAGGCACATGGGTGGCCAGAGAGGCTCCTCGTGCTGCCCGCACCCCGAATGCCATGACCAATGAGAGCTGCAGGGTGGCGTCTGCAGGCATGAGGGCAATGCACAGAGCCTCACTGGCCACCCGTGTGGCTAGGGGCTGCAGGGACCTGACAGCCGCTTTCTGGGAGCCGTGGTAAGTGCTGCGAGGAGCCTGCATACCTTCCTGCACCCCAACCCCCTGCCCTAGCCCATAGCCCCCTCCTGAACCCCAAACCTCTCATCCCTGGCCCCACCACAAAGCCCACACCCTCTGCTGGAGCCTGTACTCTCCCCCTGCACTCCGAACCCTTCGGCCCCAGCCTAGAGCCCTCTCCCACACCCCAAGCCCC